>PVHP010026391.1:0-24670 GCA_004024765.1 Zapus hudsonius | reverse complement strand
GTGCACAACCTCTGCCTCACACTCCTACTGCATCACTGTGCATTCTAAGCCACGATGGGCTGAAATTCCCTGAAACCATGATCCAAAATAAATCTTTCCTTCCTTAAGTGGTTTCTATCAGGTAGTGTAACAGTTAACTTCTCATTGCTGAGACACAACAGATGACCGGAAGCAGCTTATGGGAGGAAAGGGTTTATTTTAGTGTACAGTTTCAAAGGGAACTCTCATCATCATAGCCAGGAAAGTACAGAATGAGCAAGACTCAGGGGAAGAAAGTAGTTGAGTGTGATGGCTAGCCCTGGCAAGCTGACTAATAAACGCCAAGGTCCACCTTAGTGACACACCTCCTCTAGCTAGGCTCCACCTACCAAAGTGCCACCAGTTGGGGACTATCGCAGGCAGTTTTCTCTTTGCTGCATAGAAAAGAACTGGATCAAAAGCTCCTTGTGGAGGAATGGGTTTATTTTGACTTGCAGACTGGAGGGGAAACTCCAGAATGGCAGGGAAAATGATGGCATGAGCAGAGGGTGGACATCACCTCCACCACAGCACTGTAAACAGCAGCAGGAAGGTGTGCTAAATACTGGCAAGGGGAAGCTGGTTTATAACCCCATAAGCTTGCCTCCAACAACACAGCTCCTTTGAGGTTCTAATACCCATACTGCCATCAGCTGGGGATCAGTCATTCATAACACAGTTGTCATGGTTTGATACAGGTGTCCCCCACAAACAATTGAATGTGTTCTGATAGATAGATCCTCAGCTGATGGCAGTTTAGGTTTTACAACCTCGATGAAGCTGTGTTGTTGGGGGCGAGCTTATGGGGTTATAAGCCAGCTTCCCCTTGCCAGTGTTTGGCACACTTTCCTGCTGCTGTTTGCAGTGCTGTGGCAGAGGTGATGTCCAGCCCTCTGCTCATGCCATCGTTTTCCCTGCTAGAATGGAGTCTCCCCTTGAGTCCGTAAACCAAATAAACCCATTCCTCCACAAGCTGCTTTTGTTTGGGTTCTTCTGCGCAGCAACTAGAAAGCTGACGGCAACAACGGTCATTTGTGAAGGACACTTGGATCAAACCATGATAGGGACCAAGTATTCAAAACACAGGAGGCTATGGGGGACATCTGATTCAAACAACCATAATAGTTTGGTCGCAGCAAGGCAGAAGTAACTAACACACTTGTCTAAATTCACCAGTAGGTATCTAGAGATCTCAAGAGAAGCTCTCACCTGTCAGCAGTTGGGACTGCAACTGTGCTTCTCACTTCCTGTAAACTAGGTTAGGAGGGCCTTCCCAAGGGAGTGAGCCACTCCTTTTACCCAGAAGCCCCAGGCACTTCCAAGCCTAAGCACTTGTCCTCATGGAAGTCTTTAGGTACCCTGTCCTGGACACATCCAAAGTTTGTGTGGAAAGGTTTTGCCCACCTAGTGGGTGGTTTCCACAGAACATGCTCAGTCGGGGTCTGTGACTGAGGTGGCCACCTCTCTCCCACTCCTCAGAGCTGACCCAAGCCTGACACAAGGGAGGCCTGGGCAGAGAGACTTGGCTGCCTTGGGAAACACACTCCCAGCCTAGATTCTAGTCTGTTCTTGTTTTATCTTCTCTGGTTGCTTTGGAACAGGTTGCCAGGTTAACCAGAAAGTTCTACCAAGCCACTTCTCCTGAAAGTGTCACAAAGATATCGTGCCTGTAGGTAGAAAGAGAATGACACCATCCTGAATCCAACTGGTGCTCCAGAGAACTTTCCATACAGCCAGTGAAGAACTCCTTTCACAGTTACTCCCTCTCTGCCTGTCACACTGGAGAGTCCTTGCCTAAATGTTAGCTTCTGCCCCAGGAGGATGAACTGGACAGCTCAGGCTCTGCTCCTGAAGGCCTCAGCCAGGTCCTCATGTTTCACCATTAGACTCAGGGGCTTTGAATGAGTTCATCAGCCAAGTTCAGCATAGTATGCACCCAAGGACGAATGAAAGGGCATGCAAGTTCTGGATTTCCCATGGGTCACACCTGCCATCGTTAATAAAAGGCCACCAGTGTCCATGAAGAGATGCCCACAGAGGACCACCCCTCATCCCCCAGCTCAGTCTGTGATTCCTTGGACCTGACCCCAATAAGCAAGGACTAATTTTTGAGGGAAAGGATAAGACCCTGGTTGGGTGACATGACCACATCAGTGCCTGTGTCCGTGGTGGCCCGGGAGCACTTCCGACTGCTGCGCATACTGTAAAACTTCTCGCTGAGGTGCTTGCGGAACTTCTTGGTGAGGAAGGAATAGATGACGGGGTCTAAGACACAGTTGATGCTGAGGAGGCAAAGGGTGATCTGATGGGCATCGTTAATAGCCTGGTGGTAGTTGGTCTGGTAGCCCAGCTCGGCCAGGGTCCAGGGCAGCTGCACCATGTGGTGGGGCACAAAGCAGATGACGAACACAGCCAGCACTGCGCACACCATCCACAGCGCCCGGCGCTTGACCTCGGCATTGCGCTGCTGCTGCACCTGCTGCGACAGCAGGGTGCGGATGATGACCAGGTTGCAATAGAGGATGAGGAGGAAGACGAGGAAGAAGCAGAAGGCAATAAAGACGTGGACCACAAGGACGGGTACACTGCCCTTCTCATAATGCTCAAAGCAGCGGGTGATGTTGCCCGGGCCAGGATTCTTGGACACTTGGTTGGTAGAGTCGGTAAAAAGGAAGTAGGATGCCGTCGCCACAATGGCCACCCAGATGACTAGGGACAAAAAGATGCCACGCTTGCGGGTACTGGTCTGAGCAGTCTTGATGGGACGTGTGACAGCCTGGTAGCGGTTGTAAGTGATGACCCCCAGGAAGGCCACGGAGCAGTAGGTGTTAATGAAGAAGAAGCAGCCAGCCACGTTGCACAGAAATTTGGGGAGAATCCAGTTGCCCTCGTTATAGTAGTAGACAATCCACAGTGGCAGGGTGACCAAGAACAGCAGGTCCGCCATGGTGAGGTTCACCATGAAGATCTTTATCTCACTGAACTTCTTGGAAGGGTACAGGCGGGCAAAGACCCACAGCACATAACCATTGGTGATGACCCCCAGCACAAAGATGATGCTATAAAAAACCGGGAAGAGAGTGTATCGAAACTCAGAATCCACGCGGGATGAGTCATTCTGCTCCATTGCGCTGGGCGGGAAGGAAGGGTCAGCTGATCATAGGGTCCTGGATGTGCCTGGAAGACCACATAGGAATCTGGTTAGCAAAAAGCTAAGAAGGGATTGTTCTCCTTCATCAATTCCCAGACTCCCTGCCATAATCTGAATAGAGTTCTCTCCAAAATTCAAGTTGAAAAATAATCCCCAAGGATTGAGGGAGATAAGGGTGATGAGGCCCTCATTAAGGATTAGCACCCAAAAGAGCTCAAGATTGGAATAGGAGAGATGGCTCAGAGGTTAAAGGTGCTTACTTGCAAAACCTGATGGCCCAAGTTTGATTCCCTAGTACCCATTTAAAGCCGGTCACAGAGTGGCTCATGCATCTGGAGTTTGTTTGCAGTTGCCAGAGGCCCTGGAATGCTTATACTATCTATCGATCTCTCTCTCTCTCTCTCTCTCTCTCTCTCTCTCTCTCTCTCTCTCAAATAAGTAAATTTTTTTTGGTTTTTCGAGGTAGGGTCTCACTCTAGTCCAGGCTGACCTGGAATTCACTATGTAGTCTCAGGGTGGCCTTGAACTCACAGCAATCCTCCAACCTCTGCCTCCTGAGTGCTGGGATTAAAGGCATGCGCCACCACGCCTAGCTTTAAATAAATATTTTTTAAAATGATTTTTTAAACTTTATTTATTTGAGAGAGAGAAACTGGGCACACCAGGGGCTCCAGCCACTGCAAACGAAGTCCAGATGTATGCATCACCTTGTGTATCTGGCTTTACATGGGCACTGGGGAATTGAACTCAGGTCCTTCTGCTTTACAAGCAAGCACCTTAACCGCTGAGCCATCTCCCCAGCCCAATTTTTTTTTTTTTCAAAAAAGAGCTCAAGGTTGAAAAATGCAGTCTTAGGAAATATTTATAAGTTAAGAAACAACTGGGTTGGGTGTGGTGACACACACCTTTAATCCCAGCACTCAGGAGGCCAGGGTAGGAGGATGAATTTGAGTCCACCCTGAGACTACATAGTGAATTCCAGGTCAGCCTGGGCTAGAGTGAGACTTTACCTGCGCCCTTTGTGCATCTGGCTTCAAGTGGGTACTGGGGAATCAAACCTGGGTTGTCAGGCTTTGCAGGCAAGTGCTTTAACCACTGAGCCATCTCTCCAGCCCTCTTCCAGTAATTAAAGAAAAATTTATTAATTTATCTGCAAGCAGAGAGAGATAGAAGAGAGACAAACAGAAAGAATGAGCGTGCCAGGGCTGGGCCTCAAGCTACTGCAAACAAATTCCAGACACATGTGCCACTTTTTGCATCTGGCTTTATGTGGGTACTAGGGACTCAAACCTGGGTCATTAGGTTTTGCAGGCAAGTGCCTTAACCACTGAGCCATCTCTCCAGCCCAAGAAGAGTTCTCTTTCATATTCTTTAACCAAAACAACTTATCACAGTATAGACTGCAAAAGCAGATATGAGACTCCAGCTGCCTTCCGTTAAGCCTAACATCAAAGAGGCTTGTAAACAATGTGAGTCAATGCCACTCTTCTCCCTCAATTGTTTAGATTTTAGAAAATCTTGTTATTTTCCCTCAAAATATGTTGCTTATGTTAACACAGAAAGAATTTATTATTGGGTTTGTTTATTTTTAAAGGAAATTTTTTAGAAGGTCTTAGCTGGGTTTTTTTTTTTTCAGTGTTGGGGATCAAACCCAGGATTTCACACAACACATGCCAGACAGGAGCACTACGGCTGAACTACTACTGCTCCAGCCCTAATTCCTCTGTGTGTGTGTGTGTGTGTGTGTGTGTGTGTTTCCAGGTAGGGTCTCACTCTAGCCCAGGCTACCCTGGAACTTACTCTGTGGTCCCAGGATGGCCTTGAATTCATAGCAGTTCAGTTAGCAAGCTAAATATTTCTCTACATGCTAGTCAAGCACTCTACCTCCACAGGCCTCCATGCAATATATTTTAAACTCAGGGCTGGAGAGATGGCTTAGCAGATGGACCCGAGTTTGATTCCCCAGTCCCCACATAAAGCCAGATGCACAAGGTGGTGCATGTGTCTGGAGTTTGTTTGCAGTGGATGGAAGCCCTGGTGTGCCCATTCTCTCTCTCCCTCTCTGTCTGCCTCTTTCTCTCTCTTTTTCTCATATAAATACTCTCAAATAAATTAATTAAGCTCAAAAAAAGCCAGATTTGGTGGCACATACCATTAATCCCAGCACTTGGGAGACTGAGGTCGGAGGAACAGTGTGAGTTCGTGGCTAGCCTGACACACCATTTTGGAGGTAAGAAACGGTGGTGGCATAGATCAGGGTGTGGCATTTCCAATTCTCTGTGTCCCCAACAGTGGACAAGAGCTTGGCCAAAGCAGGCGTTTGGGAAGTACTTGTTGAGTGAACAAATAGCTAATATTGATAGGACCATCTCCTCCTCAGAGCCTTCGCGAGGCAGCCTTCCATTGCATCGCTGCCCAAGCGCACAGAGCCAGCGCTATCCAGAGGCTGGGTGGGGGTGCAGCCTGTGATCCCAGCACTCTGCAGGCTGAGGCAGAGCCTGGGCCACATAGGGAGACATGTCTCAAGAAAACCAAACAAAACAGACTCTCAGGCCCACCCCAGAATTGTATCGAAAGCTACAAATATTTTAAGACTCATGACTACGCCAGCTGTTTTATGTGGTATATGGAGATTCGAACTTGGGCAGCCCCAAGCCCCCTCAGACCCTCATGCCTAGATATCAAGCACACCTAACCACTTGGCATTCTCTCCACCTGCATTATTTTTTTTCTGTTTGTTTTTTCAAGGTAGGGTCTCACTCTAGTCCAGGCTGATCTGGACTTCACTATGGAGTCTCAGGGTGGCCTCGAACTCATGAGGATCCTCCTACCTTGGACTCCAGAGTGCTGGGATTAAAGGCATGTGCCACCACATATGGTCACCACCAGCTTTTTTTTTTTTTTTTTCTGGTTCTTTGAGGTAGGGTCTTACTCTAGCCCAGGCTGACCTGGAATTCACTGTGTACTCTCAGGGTGGCCTTGAACTCATGGTGATCCTCCCACCTTTGCATCCCGAGTGCTGGGATTAAAGATGTGTGCCACTACACCCGGCTTCACCGCCTGCATTTAAAAAAATTATACATTATATATATATATATATATATATATATATATATATATATATATATATATATATATATGTAGGTTTTTTTGAGATAGGGTCTCACTATAGCCAGGTTGACCTAGAACTCACTCTGTAGTCTCAGGCTGGCCTCAAACTCAATGCATGACTGCTCAATATTTTTTCTGTCCTATCTTGTACAACAGTCTTTCCCACCTTGGAAGGCCCATGATCTCTGAACGTTCTCTGTCCTCTTCCATCTCTGCTTGAAGATCAACTAATTCTCACCTGAGATCACCTCTTTTTAGAAAGATTTTATAAGACATTGTGCTAGTTAGTGAGTTTTTTTTCCCTCTGAGCAGAGGTTGAGCACAGACTTCTCAAATGTTAGTGTGTACACAAATCATCTGGGAAAGCTGTTAAAATGCAGCCTTGGGGCCTGGCGTGGTGGCGCACGCCTTTAATCCCAGCACTCGGGAAGCAGAGGTAGGAGGATCACCATGAGTTTGAGGCCACCCTGAGACTACAGAGTGAATTCCAGGTCAGCCTGGGCTAGAGTGAGACCCTACCTCGAAAAACCAAAAACAAGAAAAATGCAGCCTTAGGGGGCTCAACAGTTAAAGGCGCTTGCTTGCAAAACCTACTGGCCATGGTTCAATTCCCCCAAGTTCCCAGGTAAAGCCAGATGCCCAAAGTGGCACATGAGTCTGGAGTTCATTTGCAGTGTCAAGAGGCCCTGGTGTGCCCATTCTCTCTCTCAAATAAATACATAAAAATATTTTTCACAAAATAGCCAGCAGAAAGCTGGGCCTGGTGGCATCTGTCTTTAATCCCAGCACTTGGGAGGCAGAGGTAGGAGGATCACCATGAGTTCGAGGCCACCCTGAGACTACAGAATTCCAGGTCAGCCTGGGCTGGAGTGAGACCCTACCTTGAAAAACCAAAATAAATAATTAAATAAATAATAAATTAAAATTTACCAGCAGAATAAAAGGAGCAATAATAATAATAATAAAATAGCTGGGCATGGTGGTCAGGTTTTTAATCCCTGCACTCAGGAGGCAGAGGTAGGAGGAGTGAGACCCTACCTTGAAAAAACAAACAGAAAATGATGAAGACCATGGGGACTTGGAGAAAGAGGGGAGAAGAGGCTTGGGCCTCAGTTTAATTTATGGGCACAGTTCCCTGGTGGGTCAAAGCTGGGCAGAGACTGCAGCTGGAGATGGGGTACAGAAGCCATAAATACTCATGGAGGAGATCTAGAATTTATATAGAACAGAAGAATTTTGCCATCTGGACATCCCACCTTCTGCCCTGCATGGCATTTATTCCCCATTTCCACCTCAGCCTCTATGGAGCATGGAGAAAGGGCTCCATCCACAGCTGGACAGTCAGAGGGGAGGGACCAGCAGGAACTGGGCAGAAGATAATGTGTGTGCTGGTTAATCACCCAGTGCACGCTATGGATCGGGAGCTGGGCTCACCAGCAAGCCAGGCCTAACACTTGTGAGATCATCTGAGGTTAATAGTAGAAATGTCTAAATATTTGTAAGCTGTAAATCAGACATGTCCAAATTCATGTACATTCCTTGCATCAGCAGTTCCTTGCAGCCCCGAGGGCATGAGAGTGCACGTACCCACAGAGCATGGGCTAGGAATTAGGGTGAAGGGATCACACAGATGCTCCTTAGGAGCACATCCGCCAGGATTCAAGTGCTCCTTGTCGGTAAAGAAGTGTGTGGGTGGAGAGGAATCAGAACCAACTTACTGACACCCAGGGAATGGGACACCATTCACTCGCAAAACCTGTGTAAATGTGAAAGGTTCCCCCGCCATAGTCTCAGGCATTTGTAATTAAGCTTCAAAACTTAATCTCCAAGCCGGGCATGGTGGAGCATGCCTTTAATCCCAGCACTTGGAAGGCAGAGGTAGGAGGATCACCATGAGTTCAAGGCCACCCTGAGACTACAGAGTGAGTTCCAGGCCAGCCTGGGCTAGAGGGAGATGCTACCTCTGGGGTGGGGGGGGGTGAGGACACAGAAATCAAACTGGGTTCTTCCTGCCTTGGATTCCCAAGTCCTGAAGGTGCCCAAAGGCCAGTCCAGGGCCCTGCTAGTGGAGATGGCGGAGAGTAGACACTGATGCTGGCGCTCCCTAGACCTGGCCCTGCTCTTTCCCAGTTCTTGGGTCTTTGATCCTCATCCTCCCATTTAGTCAGGGCTTGTAGCCATCACACGCCCCTTTTTTTTTTCTTTTTCCTCTCATTTTGTTGTTTTTGTGACAGGTCCTCATATAGCCAAGGCAAGTTTGGCAATCTTCCTGCCTCAGACCTCGCCCCCACCAAGTTCTGTAATTTTTTCTCTTTTTGTTTTTTCTTTTTTTTTCCCCTCCTCCCCCTCCTCCCTGTTTTTTTCAAGGCAGGGCCTCATTCTAACCCAGGCTGACCTGGAACTCACTCTGTGGTACCAGGCTGGCCTCCAACTCACAGTTTGAGGTGGTCCCAGAGTCCCAGACCTGGGCCCTCCTACCTCTGCCTCCCAAGTGCTGGGATTGAAAGCTGTGCCACTACACCGGCTTAGTGTAGAATTCGTGACGTGAGCCATCATGCCCGGATAGATAGACTCCTTTCTTCATTTACAAAATGGTAGGATTAAGAGACTGGGAAGATGACTCAGCATTTAAAGACTCTTGCTTGCAAACCCTGCCTGCTTGGGTTCAATTCCCAATGGAAAGCTGGATGGCATTCATTTGCAGCAGAAAGATTTCCTGGTACACACGCACCACAGATTTAATTAAATAGAATAAAACATTCCTAAAGGGTGTTATTATGAATCTGCACTTCTTTTCCTACTCAATGCCATTCACAAATAGCCAAGCAGTTCTATGGGCAAGAAAGAATTTTTATGCAATGACCAGCAGAGAAGTGCGCACACTGTGGAGGGATCATCTCTCCCTGCAGGCCAGGGTGTTTACTAGGGCTGGGAAATGATGGGGTGTGGTAAGTGTGCCACCATCAGAGCCTCCCATGGGCAGGAAAGGAGATTTCACCAAGAATCTGGGTGCCATCTCTTTTCTTCTCTCATTTGGGCTCTGTCATAGCATCTGCTGGGTGTTAGTTATCATTACAACAATATCACGAGCCAGGATTGTCTGGGATGTTGACGTAATGTCTGGACCGGATCCAGACCAGCGGTCTAGAGCCCCCTTCAGTGGTTTCCGGTGTGTGATGACTTGGTGGACAGTATCTGAGAGCACGTGGTCAATGTCAGAAGCCCAGCATTCTCTGCCCATCCCCCTCTCCCCTAGCACCTGGACATGCATGAGTCTGGGATTCTGGGACACCTCCTGGTTGGTAATTGAGGATACCTCTGGCCTAAGAGGAGGGAAGTCCACTCCTCCCCATCACCTCCTGCCTCTGATACCACCTAAGGCCCCTCCCTCACAGGGCAGTTTCTCTTTCTCTCCTCTCTCCATAAAAGCCCCTCCCTGGCCCTCACTTGCTGTTTGGTTCCAAGGGCATGGACATCCCTCCTTTCTCTACCCTCTTCCCTTCTCTCTGGTATTCACATTTCTCTCTCTCTCTCTCTCTCTCTCTCTCTCTCTCTCTCTCTCTCTCTCTCTCTCTCTCTCTCTCTCCTTTCTCTCCCTTTACAGTAAGGGTCTTGGTGTTAAATAAGACTGTGGGCCCAAGAGACCTGATTTTTTGTTGTTTTTTTTTGTTTTATTATTTATTTATTTATTTTTGGTTTTTCGAGGTAGGGTCTCACTCTAGTCCAGGATGACCTGGAAGTCACTCTGTAGTCTCAGGGTGGCCTTGAACCTCTGCCTCCTGAGTGCTGGGATTAAAGGTGTGCAGCACCACACCCTGGCTCAAGAGACTGTGTGTCTTGGTCCTGTGCAAACCCAAGCCTGACAGTCAACATGCCGGCTTTAAGTGTTCTGCAAGCAAGCGACACTAGGCTGACAGACCAGCTGTCAGTGTTCTCGAGGTTCAGGCTCCTGGTAACAGTAGTTGTGAAAGCTGAACGTGGAGGTTTACTCAATAGCTGGGCGCTCTCTTCCCCACTGTCCTCAGAAGGCATTGCTAATAGGAGAGCCAATGAGCCAGCCATGCACCATGACGACCCCTCTCTTTTGGAAGAAGCCACCAAGGATAGCTGGAGAGAAACCACAGCAGGACCTACCACCTTGAGGGAGTCTTTTTCCAGCTCTGAGCCTCGAGATTTTTCTCTGCAAAATTGGGCATCCTGCCTGCCTCAAAGCAGTGTTGTAAAGGGGAAGTGAGCTCATAGAGGGTGCAGCACAAGGTTCGAAAAACAGTAAAGCGCTTGGTGTATTGAAATGGGCTTTAGGAAGGCGAAAGGGTTTTGCACAAATTGTTGACATACTTCTCAGATCAGTCAGATGAACTCAACTCCAAGACTGAGCCTTAAAGTTCCCCTTCTTTTTTTAAATATTTTATTTATTCATTTTCAAGCAGAGAGAGAGAGAGAGAGAGAGAGAGAGAGAGCACCAAGGCCACCACCTTGTGGGTCTGGTTTATGTGGGTACTGGGTAATTGAACCCAGGGCCTTAGGCACTAGAGGCAAGTGCCTTAACTGCTGAGCCATCTCTCCTGTCCTTAAAGGTCCCCTTCTGCAGAGCTAAGAGAGTGGGGAAAGGCCACTGAAGGTGGGTGGTCCTCCACAGGTGCCTCTCCCCTCCCCTCCCCCACCCCACCTCCACACACCAGAGGGTTTTCATGTTACTGAGGAGCCCAAGAATGGCTGTGCTGGGGGTCCAGCATCTACCCTTGGGAACTGGCTTTACTCCCAACACAGACCCTTATACCCAGGACCCACCCAGCAATGCTCGCAGGCTTTCACTCAGCTGATGCCCCCACCACCACTCACCTACACACTGAGCCCAAGCTTCCATCCACAGGAGGGCCCCACATGAAAAAAGAAGTATGTCCTAGCACTAAGGAGGCAGAGGTAAGAGGATCTCTGGAGCTAGAGTGAGATCCAGGTCACCCTGGGCTAGAGTGAGACTCTACCTCGAAAACATCAGAAAAGAAAAGAGAAAAAAGAAAGAAAGAGGAGGGCTGGGCGCGGTGGCACACACCTTTAATCCCCGCACTTGGGAGGTAGAGGTAGGAGGATCACCGTGAGTTCGAGGCCACCCTGAGACTACATAGTAAATTCCAGGTCAGCCTGGGCTAGAGCGAGACCCTACCTCAAAAAGCCAAAAAAGAAAGAAAGAAAGAAAGAGGAGGTTTAAATGGCCCCCTCAGCAGGGCCTTGTCCACAAGCCAGGACAGTCTCAGGTCCTCATAGAAGGATAAACAGATAGCATCCCAGCACAACATCAATCAGTCCCGGAGGACATTTGGTCATTATTGCCAGGGACTGGGCATTGCAAACCTTCACTGATGATGAGATGGGGCTGTCCAACTAGTCCAGGCTGAGGGGCGGAGCCAGCCCTGTGGCTCCTTTGTTCTCAGCAAGAACAGCATTGATGATACCACCTCATCATCCAGTGGAGGGGGAGGTTAAGGCAGGTCTTTTAGCCCAGACTGGCCTTGAACACCGGATCCTCCTGCATCCACCTCCTGAGTGTTTTGATCCAAGGCATGCACTATCACCCTTGGGAACTGGCTCCACTCCCAACACAGACCTGTATCCCCAGAACCCACCTAGCCTGGCTCATTGCACACTCCTGAGCACATACTATGCCAAACTCTACTAAGGGTATGGAGAAAACAGAAAAAAATCTCTCAGGGTTGGGAGGATAGCTCAGTGGTTAAAGGCCCTTGTTTGCAAAGCCTGCTAGCCCAGGTTCAACTCCCCAGCCAGCTACATAGAGCAATCTGGGCATGCATCTGCAGTACCTGGAAGCTCTGGTGTGTGTGTGTGCGCACACACACACACACACACACACGTGCAAATTTTTAAAATATCCTTTATCCTGAGCTCTACATGTCAGCACTGGTAGTCAGTCACATCTACATACCTTTATGTTGGCAAACATTTCCCATTCTCCTCCCGCAACCCAAAAGGTCAGTACTTTAATCTACAGAGGAGGAAAGCAAGGCTTCCGTTACCCACAGTCCCAGTTTGTAAGCAAGAGCTGCAATCCCAAACCTGAACCCATCACCTCCAAGGCTGACTCCTCTCTCCAGCTGGGCACCAGAAATCCTCCCACCCTCAGCCGGGCATGGTGGCGCCTGCCTTTAATCCCAGCACTCGGGAGGCAGAGGTAGGAGGATCGCCGTGAGTTGGAGGCCACCCTGAGACTACACAGTGAATTCCAGGTCAGCCTGGACTAGAGTGAGACCCTACCTCGAAAAACCAAAAACACAGAAACAAGGAAGAAGAAAAGTAAAAGGAAGGTTGGTGATGCAGCTCAGTGGTGGATTCTCTGGCGAGCATGTGCATGGGAGGGCCTGGCTTTGACCCCTACTATGGCAAAAAAAAGTTTTCTCAACAGGAAACTTGGCCAAAGACAGGTACTAGAGCAGCCCCCTGAAGGCTCCAGCCCCCCCCCAGATGTCTCAGCCATTAAGGATGCTTGTTTGCACCTTTGCAAGGCTTGGGTTCAACTCCCCAGCATGCACTTAAAGCCAGACACAAAGTGATGCATGTACCTGGTGTTTGCAGCGGCAAGAGAGACCTTTGTGGCCTTCCACTCTCAAACATACACCACACACACACACACACACACACACACACACACACACACACACACGTGCACATGCACATGCTCAAAAATAAATAAATAAATAAATACAGCCACCCACCCATCTGCACCCAAGTGCAGCCTGGGTACCTGACCTTGGCCTCCTAAGGACATTTACATAACGTTGGTTCCCCCTTGCCCAGACAGGAAGGGGACCCTCCTTACCGTAAGGAGCAGGAGCCTCGGCTCAGCTGCAGACTCTGAGTGTCCCTCTGGGTTCAGGCACCAACTCTGGCCTCCAAGCTGTCATCTGGCAATTGCAGAAGTGAGGAAACAGAGCACATCACTGCCAAGTCACCCCTAGGAGGAAACGCAGTGACCCTAGGGCCCAGCCAACGAATGCTAGGAAACCTCCTAGCCGAGCCAGCCAGACTTCTATAGAGCGAGGGGTAGGGCAGAAGTGGTGGCTGAAGGGCCAGCGCTTATAAGGAGTGAGGGCGAAAGGGAGGGAGGGAAGGAGGGAGAGAGAGAGAGCTCAGGAGGGAAGAGGAGATATGAGTGACCAAGACAACCCAGTGAGCAAGGGAGGAGGGTAAGAGGGAATCAGGAGAGGGTGGAGAAAGAGATGGAGGAAGAAAGAATGACAGCTGTGAACAGAATAGCAGCACATGAGGGGAGTGACAAGAGAAAGAGACCCAGACAGACAGCACGTGACTATGTGTGAGCAAGTGCACATGTGTGTCAGTGTGCCTCTGTGGGGAGGGGGGTGAGAGAGGGAGGGGTCACTAGAAGAAAAAGGATGAGAAGAGAGGATCTGGGAAGAGCAGTTGTGGTCAATGACACAGCTGGGCAGGGCATCCCTAGTGACCAAGAAGCACTCAACCCAAGAAATCCGCTGGGACCCAGAGCTGAAAGGGGAGCGGGGGAAGGGGGAACCTTCCTACTTAAGAGCCTGAGCCAGAATTTAGCAGCAAGTGAGTTCATGGGAATGAGTGAGCAGCTGGTAGTGTGAGCACAAAAGAATTTGTGAGTGCGTGTGTGGGCGCGTGCACGTGTGTGAAAGTGAGTTAGAACTTCCATGTATACAACCAAGGGACATGCCTTGATTTTTTTCCATTCATACAACCAACCAACTAGCATTGAGCTCCTGTGACAGACACTGTCCAAGGAAACAAGGCTCTCGGATATCAGCTGATCCAACAGCACCCTCCTACACACAGGGGGAAACTGAGGCTCAGAAAGGCCTGAGGCCCTACAGCAAGCAGAGCCAGGAGGGCAGGAAGTCTGAAGAACTCTGCACAGTCCAGCCTCAGTTCCACCCAGAGTGTCTGGGAGCCACTTCCTGCTAATTTGGACTCTATGGCTGTCTCTTATCAAAGCCAGAATTGCTCCTTACGGTCAAAGCATCTTCAACATGGGCTTTAACCCAAAAGAACCACAGCCTGAGGGCTGGGGAGATGGCTCAGTGGTTAAAGGTACTTACTTGCAAAGCTTGCCAGCTCAAGTTTGATTCCCCAGTACCCATGTAAAACCAGATACACAAAGTGGTGTATGCATCTGGAGTTCATTTGCAAAAGGTACTAGTGCATGCCCATTTCTCTCTCTCTCTCTCTCTCTCTCTCTCTCTCTCTCTCTCTCTCTCTCTCTCTCTCTCTCTCTCTCTCCCCAAATAAATATGTTTCCCCGGGCTGTTCAACTCAGCCTCCCAAATAGCTAAGACCATAATCCTGGCTGTCCTGGCTGTTCATGGCATTTAACCTTCAACCAAATTACCCACCAGGAAAGCAAGGCATCAGCTCTGTTGACTTATTCTGAAGACTCCAGGACCTAAAAAAAAAATGAAAGAAAGTCAGTTAGTTTTAGCCAGAAGACAGTAGCTCAGTTCAGTACAACTGTTTGAAGGATACCCGTCATTGAGCCTGGGCCAACTGTCCTGTGTTGAAACAGTAGAAAGAGTGATGAAGGAGTTTTCCTGCTCTTCAAAGTCAGCTTTATTCATCCTAACTAGAACTAATTGACTTAGCATGTTTCCTAATAATTCTTACAGATATGTCCCATGTCATACCTCTTTTGTGATTATCATTAAAAAAAGATAGGTGGGTAGACATTATCAAGTGTTTTAAAATTAGGAGATGGGTTAAATGTTTTTCTTGTATTTTATATCCATTCTGTTAGCAAATTCTGTCAGGTCTACTTTAAAGTATTTCCATATCTTCCCAGCCTGGTGGCTCAAGTCTGTAATCCAAACCATTTAGAAGACTGGGTCAGGAGAATCTTTAACTCAAGATGAGCCTGAGGTGTAGAATGAAACCAGCCTCAAAAATGAACCTATAAAGAGATGGGAGAGATTGCTCAGTGGTTAAGGCACTTCCCTGAAGAGCTGACAACCCCAGTTCCATTCCCTAATACCTACATAAAAGCACAAAATGGCCAGGCGTGGTGGCGCCTGCCTTTAATCCCAGCACTCGGGAGGCAGAGGTAGGAAGATCACCGTGAGTTCAAGGCCACCCCGAGACTACGGAGTGAATTCCAGGTCAGCCTGGACTAGAGTGAGACCCTACCTCAAAAAAACAAAACAAAACAAAAAAAAGCACAAAATGGCGCATGCATCTAGAGTTCAGTTGCAGCAGCTGGAGGCCCTGGCATGCCCATTCTCTCTGTCTGCCCCTGCTCTCTTCTCTCTCTGCTTGCAAATACATAAATAAAAATATTTTAAAAAATAAATTGGTGTGGTGGCACACCCCTTTAACCCCAGCGCTTCAGAGGCAGAACTACATGAATTCGAAGCCAGCCTGGGAATACAATGTGAGTTCCAGGTTAGCCTGGACTAGAGTGAGACCCTACCTCAAAAACAAACCAAAAAAAATGAACAAGTAAGCCAGAATAATGGCTCAAATCTGCAATCCCAGCACTCTGGCGGATGGGGCAGGGGGCAGGAGGATTGCCTCAAGTTTGGGGCTAGGCTGGACTACATAGTGAGTTCCAGGTCAACCTGTAGTACAAAGTGAGACTGAGGTCTAAAAAAAATTATGAGCTAGGTGTGGTGGTGCATGCCTTTAATCCTAGCACTGGGGAAGCAGAGATAGGAGGATCACCATGAGTTCAAGGCCACCCTGAGACTACATAGTGAATTCCAGGTTAGCCTGGGCTAGAGTGAGACCCTACCTTGAAAAACCAAAATAAATCAATAAACATAAAATAAAATGGGTAATGATGTAGCTCAGTGGTCAATGCTTTCTAGCAGGAAGAAGGCCCTAGGCTCAATCCCTAGTACTGAAAAGAGTTCAACTAATATTTTAGTTTTAACTTTCAGTTTGTAGGAAATACAGATGACAAGGGAATAAGGGACCCCACAAGGAAACAACCAAACAAACCTGGAATGTAGGACATTCTAGGAAAAACTGGCTTGGGTGTTCCAACAAGTCAGCAACCAACCAAAGGGGAGGATTGTTCCAGGTTAAAGAGGATCTAAGAGACACAAAGATCCAACATAGCCTTGAGCTCTTGCTTGGAACCTGGATCGTCCAATCAACATGCAAAGCAGTTAGGCTCTTGGACAGAGATGGCATATTCTGGCTAGGCAATCTGGAAACAGAGGGTCTGTGTGGAGGGATGTGGGCAGTGCCATAGACCCAAGGAATAGTTCTATCTCTGGAGGCTGCTGAGGATAGAAAGCCCTTATACTGCAGGGCTGAGGGGAAGGAGCTGCTACTGCAACTCAGAGAGGGGTTTTCTAGGGGGAATAAGCAAACAGAAGCTGGGACCATGGGTAAAAGGCTGCAGCTGGTCCTGGGCGACATAGCAGGGAGGGAGCCAGGAAATAAATACCCAAACCCCTGTCTTCCTGTGATGTCTTGGGTTGTCTGCGCACCAGCAGAAGCAAGAGATTGATCTTTAATGTGAACCATATGGACAGCTTCTTGGGGTACCATGGGATTGAAATGGGAACAGCCAATCTGAAGGAGAAAACAGGGCTGGAGAGATGTCTCAGAGATTAAGGCACTTGCCTGTAAAGCCCAATGATCTGGGTTTGATTCGGCAGTACCCACATGATGCTGGATGCACAAAATGGCACATGCATCTGGAGTTAATTTTTCTATAAATTTATAAAATAAATATTTTATTTATTGGCAAGCAGAGTAAGATAAAAAAAATACAGAGAGAATGGGCATTTGCTGCAAGCAAACTCCAGATGCATGTATCAGTTTGTGCATCTGGCTTTATGTGGGTACTGGGGAAGTGACTTGGATCGTTAGGCTTTGCAGGTGAAAGCCTTAACTGCGGAGTCATCTCTCCAGCCTCCTAAATAAAATATCTTGTAGGAAAAAACAGGTGTCCAGGTCAAACATATTGGAGAAATTCAGAGAAAATTGGATTTTTGGATAATTCTAAGGTATCACTGTAAATTTTATTGGGTGAAAATGGTGGTATGATTATATTAAAATGTTTATATAAAATGTACATGTAAGGTATAAACTATGTATAGGAATATTTACGACTGAAATTAGAGACTTGCTTCAGACTATTCTAACAAAATAAGAAAGAAAGAATGAGAGAAAGCAAACATAGGTAAAGGATGAGAAGGAAGAGACAAAGGAAAAAGGAAGAAGAGGAGAAACACAAAGGGGAAATAAAGCGTGTGACCAAATAATTATGGTTATTGGATCTGGGGAATGGTACTGTAGTGAGCTGAGTAATAGTCCTGAAAACTACTAAGTCCCGCTGGGTGCTCTACTTCATGTCTGTCATGCCAACTCTCAAGGGGCAGAGACAGAAGGAATACAAGTTTGAAGCCACTACACTACACTACAGAGTGAGTTCCCGGCCAGTCTGGAATTGAAAGTAAGACCCTGTCTCAAGATACGTGTGCACAGAGTCTCTCTCACACACAGGTCCTGATCCCCTGGAACTTGTGAACGTTACCTTAAATGGCAAAAATGTTGCAGATGTGAATAAATTCCTGCTCTTGAGTGGAAGCTGTACTGGATTACCAAGGAGGCCTCATACAACCACACAAGTATCACATGAGGAAGCTGAGGGGGACATGACCACAAGCAGAAGAGAAGACAGTGTGGCCACACAGAGCCTTGAACCCACACCATCTTCTCTTGGGCCCACGTGTTTTAGGCTTTTGGCCTCCAGAGCTTTCAGAGAATAAATATGTGTGATTATATGCCATCAAGCTTGTGGTAACTTGTTATAGCAGCCAAAAGAAACTAATACAGGTATACAGGGATTTATTTAAGTCTTCCTTCTCTTTCTTTTTATTTTATTTTTTCATTTTTATTTAATTTTTTTTTTGTTTCTTTTTTTGGTTTTTCGAGGTAGGGTCTTGCTCTATCTAGTCCAGGCTGACCTGGAATTCACTCTGTAGTCTCAGGGTGGCCTTGAACTCACGGCGATCCTCCTACCTCTGCCTCCTGAGTGCTGGGATTAAAGGCGTACACCACCACACCAGGCCTTAAAGGGTGATTTTTAAGGTGACACAAGTTATAGCAGCAAACTTTCCTTCTGCTTTTTTGTCCTTCCTTTTCTTCTTTTCCACTTTCACTTTTTTCTTTCTTTCTTTCTCTCTCTCTCTTTTCTTTTGCTTATTTTGTCCTTCAAGATGTGCAAGGTCTAGAAGTTTCTATAATATAGTGGTTATTACGCTCACCTAACTAGATATGCAAGGCCTTGAGAGAGGGAACATAAAAACCAGTGGAAGAATAACTAAATAAGAATTAAACAAGTGGTATATTACCATATTTGTGCATAAGCCTGCAGAATGGGCTGGGGAGATGGCTCAGTGGTTAAAGTGCCTGCTTGCAAAGTCTGCTGGCCCAGGTTCCATTCCCCAGGACCCACAACCCACATAAAGCCAGATGTACAAAGTAGCGTCTGCGTGTAGAAAAGTGACCAGAGGCTCTGGCGTGCTCATTCTCTCTCTCTCTCTCTCTCTCTCTCTCTCTCTCTCTCTCTCTCTCTCTCTCTCTCTCTCTCTCTCTCTCTCCGATCTCTGCCCCCTCTCTCCTTGAAAATAAATACAAATATTTTGTAAAAGATTTAAGAGAACAAAAAGATACAAATTCTTGGGCTAGGGAGATGATACAAGTGATTAAAGGTGCTTATTTATAAAACCTGATGTCCCGGGTTTGATATTTTAGTACCCAGCTTAACGCCAGGTTAACACACAATGTAGTACATGAGTTTGGAATTGGTTTGCAGTGGCCTTGGCACACCCATACTCTATGTCTCTGTCTGTTTCTCTTTCTCTTTCTATGTCTCCCTCTCTCTAATAAAGAAATAAAAGTTTAAATAAATTCTTGGCAAGATTTGTGACACATGCCTATAATCCCAGCACTTGAGGTAGGAGGATCACTACAATTTTGAGACTAGGCTGATCTACATAGCAAGTTTCAGGCCACCCAGAGCTACATAGTAAGACCCTGTCTAAAAAAAAGAAGATATGAGCTGGGCGTGGTGGCACACCCCTTTTCTCTCGCACTAGGGAGGCAGAGGCAGAGGCAGGACTGCTTTGAGTTCAAGGCCAGTCTGGAACTACAGAATGAATGCCAGGTCAGCCTGGGCTAGAGTGAGACCCTACTTTGGGAAAAAAAAATAAATTCTTTTCAAATTAATCCATAGACTTAGTGACAGCCCAACTAAAGTTCTAAGAATAATTTTCCAAGGAAACTTTACAAGCTGACCCTAAAATTGCAAATAAAGAAGCAAAGATCCAAGAATAGCCAACAATTTTTTGAAGAATAATGTTACATAAACAAGCAAGGATGTACAGCAGGATTTTATTTCGCTGAATTCTTTTTTTCGTTTGTCTGTTTTATTTGGGTTTTTGGAGGTAGGGTCTCACTCCAGACCACGCTGGCCTCAGCTCACAGCAATCATCTTCCAATTATTACAGAGTTGCAGTATGAAGATGGCTTGGCATTCACCGAGGATAAATGGAGTCCTTCCTGGTGTAATGGCACATGCCTTTGATCCCAGCACTCCAGCCGCTGAGGTAAGAGGATTGCCAAGAGTTCAAGGGCAGCCTGGGCTACAAAGTGAATTTCAGGTCATCCTGGGCTAGCCTGAGACTCTTCCAAAAAAAAGGGGGGGGTGGAGCTCAAAGGAACCTAATAGAGAGTTCAGAAGCAAAGCATATCTGTGAGACCAGACATGTATGACAGAGTAAGGACAGTCTTAGTGGCTAGGCCCAGCCCCTGCCCCAATTGAAAGAACACCCAAGGACCTTGAGGGCCTATTAGGATGAGGGGGTCAGTGATATGTGCATTTGTTGCTTGTGTGTGTGTGTGTGTGTGTGTGTGTGTGTGTTAGAGTTGTTTGTGAGACCAGTAAGTAAACAGGGTTTTCTGCATGGCAGGAAGGGGGTGCCAGTCAGTGCAGCTGCATCCTGTGGTTACAGTGTGCATCTTGCTGTGAATGTTGGCTCACACTTCTAACCCCATTCAGGAGGCTGAGGTAGGAAGAGCACCATGAGTTCGAGGCCAGCCTGGTTTATAGAGTGAATTCCAAGTCAACCTAGGCTATAGTGAGACCCTGCTTCAAGAAAAAAAAATTTAGCCGGGCGAGGTGGCACACGCCTTTAATCCCAGCACTTGGGAAGCAGAGGTAGGAGGATCGCCAGTGAGTTCAAGGCCACCCTGAGACTCCATAGTGAATTCCAGGTCAGCCTGGGCTAGAGCGAGATCCTACCTCGAAAAAACAAAAAAAAATTTTTTTTTCTGAGTGAAATGATGGCAATCATCTTCAGGACTGACCTGAAATGAAGATGGTACTCTTGAATACGTTCACTATGAAATTAATGCTTGCATGGATTCAGGGTCCTGCAGCAAGGACCATAAACCACGCCAGAAACTTGCCCTTACGCAGAATGGTGGAGATGATTCCAGTGAGATCGACTTTTCCCACCTCAGTGCATCCGTTGTGATAACCCCTACCTGGACGTCAGTTAACTTGGGCAAGTTCACAGTTGTGATGGCTGACCCACCTTGGGACATTCGCATGGAGCTGCCCTGTGGGATCCTCCCAGATGATGAGATGTGCAGGCATACATACCAGTACTACAAGATGATGGCTTTCTCTTCCTCTGGGTCACAGGCAGGGCCATGGAATTGGGCAGAGAGTGTCTGAACCTCTGGGATTATGATCGGGTTGATGAAATTATCTGGGTGAAGATGAATCAACTGCAGCACATCAGTAGGACAGGCTGCACGGGTCACTGGTTGAACCATGGGAAGAGGACACTACTTGGTTGGTGTCCAAGGAAATCCCCAAGGCTTAACCAGGGTCTGGATTGTGATGTTATATGTGATGTTGTAGCTGAGGTTCATTCCACCAGCCGTAAACCAGATGAAATCTATGGCATGATGGAGAGACTATCCCCTGGCACCCCTAAGATTGAGTTATTTGGACGACCACACAATGTGCAACCTAACTGGATTACTCTTGGAAATCAACTGGATGGGATCTACTTGCTAGACCCAGATTTGCTGGCACGGTTTAAGCAAAGGTGTCCAGATGGTGTCATCTCCAAACCAAAGAATTTATAGATTGTGTAGAGCTAAGCATCTAGAACCATGGTTTTTGCAAGCTAGACCTGAAGAGTAGTATTTATACAATAGCCTTTCCCCTTATTTAAATAAAGCTTTGTATTGTAAATGGAAAAAAATCTGAGGGGCTGGAGAGATGGCTCAGTGGTTAATGTGCTTGCCTAACAACCAGAGTTTGACTCCCCAGTGTCCACGTAAACCGTCAGCTGCATAGTAGCGCATGCATCTGGAGTTCATTTGCAGTGGCTAGAGGTCATTCTCTCTGCTCTCTCTGCTTGCATATAAATGAATAAAATTTAAAAAGAATTCTGAAGCTGGGTATGATGGTGTTACACCTTTAATCCCAGCACTCGGGAGGCTGAGGTAGGAGGATCACCACGAGTTCAAGGCCACCCTGAGACTACATAGTGAATTCCAGGTCAGCCTGGGCTAGAGTGAGACCCTACCTCAAAAAACCAAAAAAAAAAAAAAAAACCTCATCATAGTGCTGAGAAGTGACAGTGGAGTGTTCAGCACTGGGACATCGCTATGACACCTTCCAAGGCTCAGGGACCATTGTGGAAGAGGTGGCAGAAAGAATGTAAAGTCAAAGGAAGGGTAAGACTGCTTACAATGCTGTCAATTCCAGTCCCTGTGTGTGTGTGGTGGTTAGAGAGAGGTCAATAGTTTTATCTGTGGATGACAAGGGTCTGTTGTAGGTGTGGTGTGTGTGTGAGGGAAGGCTACACGTGTTGAAGTGTATTAAAGGTCTATGCGGGCCCGGCATGATGGTGCACACCTTTAATCCCAGCACTGGGGAGGCAGGTAGGAGGATCACCATGAGTTTGAAGCCACCCTGAGACTACTTAGTGAATTCCAGGTCAGCCTGGACTAGAGTGAGGCCCTACCTCAACCCCCCACACCCCAGAAAAAAAAGGCCTATGAGGGCTGTATGCTGTTTCTGTGTGACCTACCACGAGTGGTACTGGCGGGGCTAAGTCAGATATAACCTAGCTCTGAAGACCCCTCCAAAGCCTGAGCAGTCTTCAGGCACCTTTGGGGAAGCCAGGCAAAGCCCTACACGGGAATCTCTCACCCAGGCCACCTGCTTCTTACCTGAGCAGCAGTGAGGACGGTGGTTCAGGAGCTGGCTAGGAAGCTGACGAGGAGGGGGGCTGCTGAGAGCAGGTTTCTTTGGCAGCATATTACTTCGATGGTCCTCAGGGACCTCCGGAAGCCGGCTAAGGAATGAGGAAGAGGCAGCAGGCAGGCCCAGACCCAAGTATGTGACTCACTACATGGTGCCCTCCAATCCCTGTTTGTTCAGTGTGCTGGCATGAAGAAATGGGGAAGCTTGCCTGCGGGCGCTACTGGATGGGTAGGGCAGCTGGGTTTAGGAAGCAAGCTCCTTGGGTGGGGCAGCATCCAACCGCAGGGGCCCACCTGATGCTAAACCCTCTGGGAAGAAGGGCTGGCCCTGGGGAGGAAGAAGAGGGAGGAACTGAATGTCTTGTCTGGGGAGGAAAGGGGCCCAACCTAGGGAAGATTCTAGCACTGTCCTCAGGAGTCTGAACTGAACTTCAGTGGGACAATCCCAAATGCAGCGAGAGGTCTAAAGCTGAATTTAGAAGATCCTCGTGGGGCCTGGGAGATCTCTGCCGTAAACTGCTTGCCTCACAAGCATGAGGACCTGAATCTGATCCTCAGAACCATGTAAAAAGCTGGTCATGGCCACACACACCTGCAACGTCAGTGCTGAGGTAAACAGGAGGATCTTTGGAGCTTACTGGTCAGCCATTCTAACTGAACAACAGTGCATGATGCAGGTTCAGCGAGAGACAAGGTGGAAGAGTGATGGAGGAAGAGCTGATGTTTTCCTATTGCCTTCACACATGTGCGCCAGGGAGCATGCACCTGCACACACACGTGTACACCACATACACTGCAGGTACTCCACACATACCCGAACAGAGTGTTACTAGAGCCAGGCTTGGTGGTAGATGCCTGTAATCCCAGCACTCCCTTGGCAGAGGCAGGAGGATCGCCACGAGTTGGAGACCACCCTGAGACTATATAGTGAATTCCAGGTCAGTCTGGGCTAGAGTGAGACCCTACTTCAAAGAAAATTAAATAATTAAAACTATGGAGATGACTCAAGGCACTTGCTTACAAAGCCTGCCAGACCAGGTTCAATTCCCCAGTACTCACGTAAATATATATATATATATATATATATATATATATATATATATATATATATATATATATATATATATATATATATATATTAGCAGGCAGCATGACCACACACACCCAAATAAACAAATAAAAATATATAAGGCCTGGGAATTCAGCTGGTAAAATGCTTGCCTAGCATGTACAAAGCCCCAGGTTCAATCCCCATCACATATCTGGGGATGGTGGCACATAGCTCTCAGGAGGTGAAGGCAAGATCAGTCATTTGAGGTCATCCTCAGCTATGTAACAGACTGAGGCAAATCCTGTTGAGATTCCATTCTCTGGCAGGCCTCCACACACTTCCTCCTACCTCTTCTACCCAAGGAAGGAAGAGACTCCCACAGTCAGCCTGGTTATCTGAGAGACAACAGCCAGGGATGGGGTGAGGGGTATCCTGGTGACTGGACTGCTAAAGGCAATGATTGGTGTTTGGGGGAGGGGGTTCTATTTCTTTTTGTTTTTTCTTTCACTTTTTGTTGTTGTTTTGTATTTTTTTCCAGGTAGAGTCTCACTCTAGCCCAGGCTGACCTGGAATTCACTACATAGTCTCAGGGTGGCCTCAAACTCAAGGTGATCCTCCTACCTCTGCCTCTAGAGAGCTGGGGTTAAAGATGTGCACAGCCACACCCTGCTTACTTTTTTATTTTTATTTTTTTTTTTGTTTTTCAAGGTAGGGTCTCACTCTAGCTCAGGCTGACCTGGAATTCACTGGAGTCTCAGGCTGGCCTCGAACTCACAGCAATTCTCCTACCTCTACCTCCGAGTGCTGGGATTAAAGGTGTGCGCCACCACGCCCGGTTGCTCACTTTTTTTTTTTTCTGTTAAAGTTTTCATTGTGTTTCACTTCAAGTACTGCACAAGTTAAAATCTGATAAAGGATTTACATTCAGTTATCTGAAACTCCCCATCTCAGACTTTTGTTTTAATGTGGTGGGTAACTTCATCTCCAAAGATACCACCATCAGGAAAGTCTCTCTTATGGCTTCTAGGACTTTCATTAATTAGTGTGCATAC
>PVHP010026390.1:0-24687 GCA_004024765.1 Zapus hudsonius | reverse complement strand
GTATGAGAGAGAAGGTCCAGGAAGGAGGGAGTGGAGTGGGTGACTAATGGAAGAGATGTTCTTACTAGTGTTCTTCCCTTGGACTTATTTCATAAGCTTGTCAAGGCAGCTATAATACAACTATCGAGGGCCAGCTCCGTCCCCATCAGCCTCTGGTTAGAGTAGACAACCATGGAGTGTCGTCTACAGCTAATAAACTGAAGCTCTCTAAAGAGAAACTGACAGCACTGCTCATGAGTCCGACTGGGGCTTGGGGCAGGATCTCACAAGAAAGCCCTGTATATTTATGAAGAACACACCACTCTCCAAGGCTAGGAATAAAGGAAATGAGCAAAGAAGGCGAAGTGTTTGCCGCTGCACAAGGCATCGCCCAGGGATGGGGGTCTTTCCTCTTTCCAAGTAGCTGCGACCACATTTTTATCACTTGGACACCGGAGGCGGCCTGGAGGGTTTAGGGCTGAAAGCTCAGGTGGCTGCTCCCAACCTTTTATTTTTCAAGGCAGAGTCTCACTTGAGCCCAGACTGACCTGGGACTCACTCTGTAGCCCAAGCTGGCCTCAAACTCATGGTGACCCTCCTACCTCAGCCTCTCAAGTGCTGGGATTGAAGGCGTGTGCCACCAATCCTGGTGTCTGCTCTCAACTTAAACAGAGCCTCGAGTTCTTTCACACAGTGTGGATAATTAGCTGGGTGTGGTGGTATATACCTATAATCCCATCACTTGGGAAGTGGAGGCAAGGAGGATCAGAAGTTTAAGGCCAGCCTTCTTGGGTACACAGTGAGTTTGAGGTCAGCTTGGACTACATGAAACCTTGTCTCAAAAAACAAAACAGCGGGGAATTGGGGATAACAACTCATTGTTTGCCCACTAAATATTGTAACTCATTATGGACAATAAAACAACAACAACAACAAAAACAAAAACAAACAAAAAAAAAAACAACAGGGCTGGAGAGACGGCTCGGTGGCTTTGTGTGTTTGCATTCAAAGCCCTGTTACCCAGACAAAGCCAGAAGCACAAAGTGGTTCATGCATCTGGAGTCTGTTTATAGTGATAGGAGGTCCTAGTATGCCCATTCTTTCTCTCAAATAAGTAAATAAAATATATTAAAACAACAATAACAAAGCTGGGTATGGTGATGCATACTGCACACTTTTAACCCCAATATTCAGTTAAGCTGAGGTAGGAGAATTGCCTTGAGTTTGAGGCCAGCCTGGGGCTACAGAGTAGGCTCTAGAGAGTGATACCCTGCCACAAACAAACAAACACCAAAATGAGAGAAAGCAAAATGAGAAAAAATGAGAGAGAGAGAGAGAGAGAGAGAGAGAGAGAGAGAGAGAGAGAGAGAGAGAGAGAGATTAAAAAAACACAGAACCATTTTCTTGTGTTGAGAAAACTGGATATAAATAACCATGAAGAACTGTACTTTAGGATGCTGTGGTAAGGACAAGTTAAAAAAACGAGAGAAAGTCAGGGTGAGAGATGTTGCTACAGTGACCAAAGAAGTTGATTGCCATGCAGCAATTTATTAGCAATACATGTAATGAAAGGCTATTCATAACAGGATGTAACACACTAAAAAGCTTGCTAGGTTTCCCCCTCAACATCTGTGCCTTTAAAAAACAAGAACATTTTGAAGAATGTCTTTCTTTGCCCTGCTCAGTTTGTATGAAATGTGTAACTGACAGAGAATGATGATGGGGATAAGTATTCACCTATCCTTTAAATGCATCTTTCTCCTTTAGAGGATAGAACCCTGAAATTGAAGGGAAAAAGAAACCTAGCCTAAGAGCCACCAATGAATCCAGCACAAGTGGTTCCCCACAGCATGGTGTGGTCGGGCCTCAGAAGTAGTGACCTTGCATTTAGATAGCCTGCTTTATTAAAGACAAAGCATTCCTGTGAACAGTGGAAGTGTGGGGAGTAGGAGGATGAAAGGGACATAAAATAAGGACAAGCCTTCATCTTTCCACCTCACACCTTGATTGGACGATTTTGTCGGGAACTCCTAAAAATCTATCATTTTGTCTCTGGACTGGTTTGTTTTCCTGGAAAGGACCCTTCCAATTTCCTTACCAAGAGGCATAACTAGCTGTCAACCCTCACCACAACATTCTTCAGACTCCATCATACCAATTTTCTTCAGGTGGGAGAGAACCTCCTGGGGGCTCACAGCCTACCTGACACCTTCCAGTCTCCCTCCTGTTCTAGCTCCACCTCAACTTTAGAAATCTCCTCTGGGGTCCTAGGTACAGGGGCCACGCTTCTCGATTTCCTTTCTGTCAGCCTAACAAGGTAGCTTCCTTTATGCTAGTCCACCTGTAGTCTTGCTTCCAAAATCCTACTGCTATTTCCTGTCCTCTTCATCCCAGACTTTTGCCCTTTTTACCCTTTATTGTCATATTCAAAAGGTTTCAATAAACAAAAGAAACGAGAGCATTTTAATCCATCAAGCTGTGTGACATGTCTGTGAGCTATCCAGTAGGTTACATGGTCAAAAGAAGACATTCAATTATATTCCCTGTTTCAAAAGAAAACTTCAAGACACTCAACTCATCCGGATTTCAAACGAACGAAGGACACATGAGCTCTTTAACAACTCAACATTGTTCAACAAGGTTCAAAAGCATTTCTAACTGCTTGCTCAACCAAAAATATTTTATTGAAAACATATGTATGATGGCAGAAATTAAGTACAGGACAACCTGAAGTTCTTTAAGCCAAATTATACATGTATATTAACAGATTCAGTCTCTAAACTGTAATATTGCCCCTCCCGCCCTCCTGGAAACAAAGAATAATCACATGTACTAACTGAATTCAGGATTACTCTGAACAGTAAAATCAATCTTAATAAATAAATTATCATTCAATATCTCTCCCTCTCCCCCCCCCTCTCTGTTATTGTTTGCTTGTTTGGATAGGGTCTTCCTGTGTAGTCCAGACTAGTCTTGAACTCACCATATCACTCAGACTAGCCTCAATCTTTGTAATCATCCTGCCTCAGCCTCCTAAATGCTGGGACTACAGGCATAATAAGGTCACCATACCCAACTCAACTCTCTCTTTTAAATACACAGGAAATTCTATAATATGCATGCTCTCATTCATTTGCTTGTTCATTTGAGACAAGGTCTTGCTATGTAACCCAGGCCAACTTGAAACTATATAGCTCAGGGTGGCCTTGAAACTAGAGGGTCTCCTGCCTCAGCACCTTGCCCTCCATCCAAGTGTTAGGTAAAAGTCACCATGCCTGGCATACTTTGTTAATTTAAAGAGATAAAACTTCAGCCATTAGTCATAGGACCTACTTACTTTTTAAAACAATAAAATGTTTTATCTATATCGTAAGAACCAATAAGCTAGCAGAATGGCTCTTAAAAGATTATAAAAACAACGTAACAGGAATATCTAACCTACCTATGCCTTGCAGACCACCAAGGCTACTTGGCAACTTCCTGTAACAGGCTGTATGCCTTAGGTAATCAGGTAACACACATGTTATTGCTGTCATTGGCAGATGTGTATGCATATGCGTGCGTGTATGTGTGTATATGTGTGTTTCCAGAAGAGAGGAAAGGAAAAGGGACTGAAAACGGGGAAAGACAGAAGACAAAAGGATTCACATATATAATTCCAGGAGTGGGGGAATGGAATCTAGCTTTGTGTCAACCCTAAAGATATTAATCCCATTTTAAAAATGAGGACTGTTAAACATTAAAAGGTTAAATAGCCTTCCCAACATCATAATATGAAACAAGGGTAGGATTTGAGTAGAGCTCAAAAGCTCATGACCATGAAGCTATATGCCTGGTACTAAAACCATGTGATACAGGGGCAAAGCCTCTATTAACTGGGACTTCTCCATACCCCAGACAGGGCATCAACAATAAACCAGGAGTTTGCATTCCAATTAAAATTACCTTGTGTAAGAAGAGGCATTTGGTTAGAAAATTAGATTTATCATTTCAGAAGTTAACAATTACTTGGATTCAGTGATTCTTCAGGACAGTCATTGTCTTGTTTCTCTCCTGGCCCCAGGATGCAATATTATAGATGTCACAAGCTACCCAAGCCCTAGAATTTCCATTATAATTCATTGAAAACCAAATGTCACAATGAATGTCCCAAGGCTGTCACAGATGTGCTTATGTGGATATTATCTAATAGATTCCATGCATTATGGAACTGTGCTTTGTTCCCTGACAGGTTTGTCCATAAACTCATATAGAAGAAATTGGTTTCAAGTAGAATAACAAATACCTTATAATTAAGAACAGGTATACCTATTCCAAAATTTTGAATCCCTGTAGGTGTTGATGCTCTTTTACTTTCCTTATTTATAAAACAATAAGCTCGAGTGACTAAATGATACACAAACTTGGCTAAGACTGATGATTTCTTTGTGTAGATTATGTTAACTGAACATTCCTTCTTTCTTTTTATCCAGCTATTCTGACACCGAACGATGCAGTGGGAAGAGCTACAGAAATACAAGGGTGAGGAGCAAGCAGAGGTTCTGACAGATGACTCACTGAAATCAGGAAAGAATTGCCTGTGATCTGATTTTGGGTACTTGCCTAAGTGATTCTTAAAACAATGGCCTGCTACTTTCTCCTTTTCTTGGAGCCTCTGTGCTGACTCATGCTAGTTATCAGATCCTCAGAACGGATGAGCACATTATGTGGCTCTTCCAGCCTTATGCACTTACCTATCCCTCCTTGGCAATATCCCACCCAGAACAACGAGGCATGCCACTCTTTGTAAACTCAGGATTGAAGGCAGTCCCTGAGACGGTTTCCTAGAGGAATACAAATGTCAGGACGAGTACAGTAGACGTGCAACGTATGCCACTGTACTTAAAAGTAAAAGGAAGGAGAATTCTGCCCAAGGTATTCCAGGTCCCTGAAACCCTGGCCTTCACTACCCATTCAACATCTTCCTCCAATCCACTCTCCACAGTGCCAGGGACTTTGTAAACACTAGGCTAGCCTCTACCTCTGAATCACACTCCCAGCCCCCACACCCAAGTGGTGGAATTTTCATTAACTCTATACATGAAGACCCTATTACAAATAGCTTTGTGACTTTGGGAAAATCTTTTATTACTTCTCAGAGTTTTTAACTATGAAACAAAGTTTAAGTTATAAGACCTTAAACGGCCTTAACAGACTAAGAATCTATACTAAAGCCCTGCCTTGGGAGGCCCATTAATGTTCAGATTGTTTTTTTCTTTCTGCCTTTATTAAAGGGGAAAAATGCCCCCCTACTTACAATGTGACCCATCTTTCTCTTTTCTCTCTGAGAGCTGCTGGTTGATGCTGACTGCTGTGATGACGACATTCACCTACAATCCTGAATCAACTGGATTTGGCCTGGTAATCACTCCATGGCTCCCGTGGAGGGTCATGGACATAAGTTTTCTGTAAGTTGTTTCAGAAGACCACCATTTCATATTCCAGGCTGGGGTAGGAGTAACAGCGTTAGATTTTTATGCCTTTATTCTTCCCCACCTCCCAGAGTAGACTGAGTGATGGGAAGGAATGGATTTTAAAGATGGCTTCCTTGGTTGAGTCATGTGACTACTCAGAAGGCACTGTTTCTCTACCTAAGGACTCGATATATAGGAATCGCAAGGACTTGGAGAATGACTGAGAAGCTGACAGAGTCCAGGACACGAGGACTGGAGAGATGTGTATCATGCAAACATGAAGACCTGAGTTCAGATGCCCAGCACCATGGCACACACCTGTAATCCCAGTGCTGGAGAGATGGAGATGTGAGGACCCTTGAGGCTTACTGGCTAGACAGTTGGTGATGTCTAGGTTCAGTAAAAGACTGTCTCAAAAAATAAGGTGGAGAGCCAATGAGGAAGACACTCAAGTGTCTACACGTGTGCACATGCATATGAACACATACAGAAGTCCAGACTAAGAGACACCGTTGCAGAGCACTGCTTAGTGAAGCTTCCAGAAAAGCCTACGAATTAGAGGACAGACCTGCTTTCAGACAGACACAGAGAATCCATCTATGTGCTCCCGATTTTTTACTTCAGTTTTAGAGGCTTGTCCAGCAAAGGAAGGTATATAAAATCTTGTGCTTTCACTGATCTAGGCTTTGTCTTCGTGATTTCGACTACTAAAGATATTAGAGAGAATTCAGGGCCATGGTTTAGGTTTTTTTTTTAGTATTTGAGAGGTGGGAGGGAAGATGTGCAACAGAGAGACAGAGACAAGGAAAGAGAATGAATGGGTGTGCCAGAGCATCTTGCCACTGCAAATGAATTCCAGATACATGTGCCACTTTGTGCACCTGGCTTTACATGAGTGCTGGGGAATCGAAACCCGGCCACCGGGCTTTGCAAGCACCTTTAACTGCCGAACCACCTCTCCAGCTCCAGGTTTAATGAGATTTAAATGCTTTCTTCTTCTAAACTTCATGTGGAAACCCAGTCCTCAATGCAACAGTGTTTCTGGAAAGGTGGGGCCTAATGGGAGGTGTTGAGGCTAGGAGGGCAGAGCCCTTGGTGATGACTATGACCTCTATGGAAAGGGTTTGTGGGAGTGGGTTCAGTCTTCTTGTGCATATGAAGGAGAGACCTGGAGATTAAAGGTCCCCATCTTGGAAGCAGAGAAAGGGCCCTTTAACAAATGCCAAATCCTTGGCTCCTTGCTCTTGTATTTCCCAGCCTTAAGAACTGTGAGGAATAAATTTCTGGATTTTACAACCAATTAATTATGCAGCCTCAAGTATTCTCTTAGAGCAGCACAATGTGGACAACCACAGTAGGTAACAGGCCAGCTCTGCTACAGACTACTATCCCAGCTGTGTCTCTTAGTCAAACACCCCCCCCCCCACTCTCCTCAGGAACATCTCCAGCTGTGCTGCACACAGGGTTTTCAAATTCACCACAGAGCTGACCAAGCCTCTACCTCGGGGTCTCACCCAGTTAGAGGCTTTTCTATGGGCTTGATCCCCAGTGGCCTGACTTAAAGTAACCCAACCCAGAAACCTCTATGCTCTGAATTTTACAACCAAACCACCTGAACATCTGATAACCTGTTCTACCCAGTCTAAACATCCAATCCTCTCCCATCTGCGGCTTTATCGCAGCATCCACTTGAAAGCTTACTTGCAAGAAATGATCTTTTTTGACATAAATATAATTTTATATAAATTCAGTAATTACAGAAAAGTAGAGAACTAAAAATCATTTGAATTTTCACCATCCAGAGAGGTATTAAATTGTTCAGTTGTTTAATAATGGACATCAAAGATGTCCCTATTATAAACAAAGCTACAGTTTTTTTTTACTTAGATACATATTTCCCCATATAATAATGCCTTAAAAATTATAAATTTCAGTTCTTAGTCAATGGGCTTTCTTTCTTTCTTTTTTGAGTCTGGCTTGATATGGGAAATCTAACCCAGGCCATCAGCTTTAGAAGCAAGTGCATTTAGCCACTGAGCCAGCTCTCCAGCCCAAAGTTTGTCTTTTTTAAAGGCAGGGTCTCATTTTAGCCCAGGCTGACCTGGAATAGGTCAGGCTGGCCTTGAACTCATGGCAATCTTCCTACCTCAGCCTCTCAAGCGCTGGGATGAAAGGTGTGCACCACCATGCTGGGTCTTTCTCTCTCTCTCTCTCTCCCTCCCTCCCTTCTTTCCTTCCTTTCTTATCTTTCTTTTGAGAATATTTGCTTCTATGAGGATAGGTACTATTAATTTTTTAATCTTCAACAATGTGATAGACACAAGTATTTCATTATATAATTTACTTGCATATTTTATTTGATGGCAAGACAGAGCATCTTTCATATGCCTATTGGCTATTTGCCTTTCTTCAGAGGTGCTTTTTTGGTCCTATTTATCCCTATTGCAATGTTTTGATTTCTATATTGTTATCTTAGAACTGGTTATTAGGATCATTAATTAAAAAAATCAAGGGCAAAATTCTGTTTCTCATATTCAAATCATTTTACTTAGATTTAAGGAATTCTGATGTATTTGATTTTAAAGTTCATAGACAAATCTATTTATCTTTTATTAATATGATTTTTGGCATTCATGTTTTGTTTAAAAAGTCAATGCTTCCAGATACATACTCAGATTTCACATTTTAAAATTGAAATCTTTGGTCCACATATAACATATTCTGTTATAAAGAAACAAGGCTTTAAAACCCCTTCCCATTATACATTTCTTAAATTAAATTTCCTGTCTTCCAGGAATTGATCTTTGTCTCCCCTACTGTTTATTTCTTCTTCCCATCTATGGGCCCATAATTTTAAGGCAATCATATTTCCTTTTCAGCTGCTGTGGTCTGAGTGAAGCAAGGCGGTAGTATGACACATCAATCACAGGAGGAAATTTTACTACAACGTAATCAGAAGGGCTAAAGAGGCCATCATCAATTGTTTCTTATCCTATAAACATTTTTAGATGTTTTGTTTGTTTGTTTGTGATGCTGGGCATTGAACTCAGGGCTTCTAGCTTGCTAGATAAAAGATCTACAACCAAGAGGTACCCTCAGAATCTGTTTTTATTTCTGTGTCAGAAATAGTACTAAGAAAAGTAAATAGTAATTGAGAAGGTAAAAATCACCAAATAGCAAAATATGTACAAAAGAATCTGAACTAGTGGTGAAATAGTCAAACAGCCAATATGGTCTTATAAATAATTAGGTGGCTCAAAATATACATATAATTCTGGGTTATGTTTCCAGGACAACAAAATGTCAACTTGCATATAACTTTCTTCAGGAATTAAATCACTTATGTTGAAGTGGCACCTTCTATGTGCTTCTGAGAATCACTTCACTGGTGTGATAATAATTCCAATCAGAAGCATATGTAAAAATTAAAGTATTTTTAGCAGAAGCAGCTCTGATATTCCTACAATATTTGAGTATAAGTGCTGATATGATATCTATACCACACAATGAATATTTGTACCATAAAGGAGATCAAGAATTAGACATCATCATCCATCATTTCTTTCCTTTCAATTGCCCATACTTTCCACTATGGCCTAAAGACTTCAAAGTTCCATTCGTAGCCCCCTTCTAGGATGGCTGTACTGAGCAGAGTTAAGGCAGAGTCACGTCATGGCTGCTGACATGAGTGTTAGGATCATGCCACAAGTAGATGTCAACCGTGAAAGTACAAATGCAAATTACTCTGCTTCCAAATCCTCTGAGTCAGCAAATTCTAGCACATATACCCATGGTATAGTGCACTCACTAACCTCTATTTGGGATAATTTGGCCTTGAACTCTCTAGCTATTTCCTAGCTGGCCGTGTGTGTTTTAGTCAAGCACAGATTTTTTTTTTCCTTGACATTTGGTTTTCTTTTCTACAAATTGAGGAGAGTGAGAATCTGCTATGAGACAATCAGTGACATCTAATCATGTGGCCAGTACCCGGTGAAGCTTCTGCAATCGCTGTCACCTCTGTTCAGTGGTTATGATGTCTGTTATCGTGCGACACTGTTACTCCCAAATACCCCATAAATAAACTCAGCAAAAACAGCTCATCCAACAATAAATGCTGCAGAGTCAAAGTTAAACATGACAAGGCCACTTCTGGGCGGCTGCTGGACACTTTACTGCAGGACAGCCAAGGGTTATGAAACATTTGCATTGTTATCTCCAAAAATGAACCAATTCTGCACAATGAATGGGGGTGATACAAGCAAGTGTTAAAAAGGAGAAAGCTTTACTTTATAGACAGAACACTTCAGAATTTCCCCTGGAACCGAGTGACAGGTTTTCTGCCTCTATATCTTGTGAGAACCAAGTGGTAAGATATACTTGGTTGATCCACTTGGTTCAGTCATTTTCATGACTGGTCCACCAAATATCAGGGTGGTAGGTAAAGATAAGGTACCAGGTTTCATGCTGTGAAAGGCAGACTGATTTGTAAAGTCTAATGAAACAAAGCATTTCTTCTGATTATCTCCTAACACTTCATCAGATACAAAGTAACCTACCTTTAAGGGCAGGCATAGTGTAATATTTGTACACAGTACCTAGTTATGTACATGGTAGTTACATGAACTCAAAATGGGTCAATGACCTAAATACAAGACCTAAAGCCATACAACTCTTAGAAGAAAACAGGCTGAATCTTCTTGGCATGGGATTTAGCAACAGATTCTTAGATATGACAGCAAAAACATGATCAAAGGAAACAGATAAATAGAATTCAAAATTGAAAGCTTTTGTACACATTACAAAAAAGGGAAGAGATACCCCAGAGAGTAAGCATAAGGTAGAAATATTTGAAAATTGTATATCTGGTAAGGGTCTAGTATGTAGAATGTACAAAGAACTCTTGTAACTCAGAATCAAGACAAATAACCCAAATAAAAATGGCAAAGCAGGGTCAGGCATAGTGATGTATGCCTTTAATCCCAGCACTAGAGAAGCTGAGGCAGGACTGCTGTGAGTTTGAGGCCAGACTGAGGTTGCAGAGTGAGTTCCAGGTCAACCTAGGCTAGTCTTGAAAAATCAAAGCAAACAAAAGGGAATGTAGTAAGCCACATGCTGCTTTTATTTATCATAGGATAAATCTCCAAATAACACACAATTTATGGGAGGAAGGGATTTATTCGAAGATACAGATCCAGGGGAAGTTCCACAATGATGAAAGAGGCTGACCCCCTTTCACAGGTCCAAGCAGAGAGAAAAACCCATCACCAACACCACAAACAACAATAAAATAGGCATGGGCCCAGGGAGAGAAATCTCCTTCCCCTTTATATAGTCTTAGGGTGAGGTCTTGAAACCTTATCCCATACTTAATGGCTTCTGGAGTCTCTGGAATTTCCTTCCTCCACTGCCCTCCCAAGAAGGAAAGTTTATTTCTAGTTTTCCTGAGCCTCTTTACATCCTGCCCCCTACTGAGAGGCTGCCTTCCTGTAAACATCCTCAGAACAGCTGGGCGTGGTGGCTCACGCCTTTAATCCCAGCACTCGGGAGGCAGAGGTAGGAGGATCGCTGTGAGTTCAAGGCCACCCTGAGACTACATAGTGAATTCCAGGTCAGTCTGGACTAGAGCGAGACCCTACCTCGAAAAACAAACAAACAAAAAATATCCTCAGAAACCCACCCAAGATGACTAAAAAGGTCAAGTTGACAACAAAACCTAACCATCATAGCACAGAAGCACTTTGACGCACAGTTCTCAAAGAAGGTATACAAATGTCCAACAAACATGGAAAAGATGCTGAACATCATCAGGGCAATGCAACTCCAAACCACAATGAGATTTATGTTCTACAGCAACTAGGATAGATGCTATCAAAATAACAGAATATAGTCGATGAGGATGTGGGAAAACTGGGCACGTGTACATTGCTGTTGGTAACTTGATTTGGCTGCTATGAAAAATAATTTGGCAGTTATTAAAATAGCTAAGCAAAGACATGCCACAGCACAGCGACACTGCCTGTCGGCGTATACTCCATGAATTGGAAACAGGTGATCAAACAGCTGCATGTGCACTCATGTCCACAGAAGTCCAGGTGGAAACAACCCAGGTGTTCAATACATGACTAGTCAGCAAATTATAGTGCAGACACACACAGAATAGTTTTCAGCCACAAAACAATAAAGCACTAATAGACACTACAATAAAGATAAACCTTGAAAACATTAAGCTATGTGACATTATTCAATTTATATTAATTATTCCCCAAATTGGTAAATCCATAGAAACAAACAGACCTGGGCTGGAAAGATGGCTCAGTGGTTAAGGTGCTTGCTTTCAAAGCTTGATGGCCTGGATTTGATTCTCCAGTACCCATCTAAAGCCAGATGCACAAAGTGGCACTTGTGTCTGGAGTTCATTTCTAGTGGCAGGAGGCCCTGGTGCACTCACACTCATGCTCTTCCTGTCTGCCTCTTTCTCTCTGCCTCTCTCTCAAGTAAGTATTTTTTTAAAGAAACAGACAAGCATCTGGTTGCCAGGGCTAAGGGGATGGTTAGAGGAATAACTGCTACAGTTGGTCTCAGCCAAACTTCAGCGAAGTGATTAAACTGCTTAATGAGTAAAGTTTTTCCTTTGGAGATGAAAATGTTTTCGAACAGATACAGGTAGTTATTATACAAAGCTGTAAATGTAGTCAATGCTACTGATGTGTTCATTTTAAAATGGCTAGTTTTATGCTATGTGAATTTCATTAAAAGAAAGGAAGGAAGGAAGGAAGGAAAGAAGGAAGGAAGAGGGTCAAAGAGATGGCTGAGCAGTTAATACAGTTGCCTCCAGAGCCTAAGGACCTGGGTTCAATTCCCCAGTACCCACATAAGCCAGATGCACAAAGTGGTGCATGCATCTGGACTTGGTCTGCAGTGGCTAGAGGCCTTGGCACAACCCCCAAAATACTCTCTCTTTTTTCTCCTTACAAATTAAATAAAATTAAGTAAAATAAAATGAAATGAAATAAAGAGCTATGATTTGTGTCCCCTGAAAAGGCATGCCCAAGTTCTAACCCCCAGCACCTGTGAATGTGATTTAGGATGTGAGGATATTGCAGGTGTAACCAAGTTAGGCTGAGGTTATAAGGAGGGCCCTAATTCAATACAAATGGCAGAAGAGAAGAGACAAGGGCATACGCACACAGAAGAGTGCCATGTGCTGACAAAATACAGGGTCTAGAGGGAATTACAAAGACTGCTGACAGCATGAGCAGCTAAAGGAAGCCATGGAGCACTGTCCCTAGAGGCTGGAGAGTGGGGTCCTGCTGACACTTTGACCAGATGCTTCTGGCCAGAATGGTAAGAAAGGAACTCAGTGGGAAAAACAAGGTAGGTAGTAGGCTTAGGGCAGGAAGCGTGAGAAGCACATGAGCCAAGAAGCCCAGGGGAGTGCTCAGGCACAAAACCTGGTAACTTCCATGGGAAGAAGTGAAGAAAATTATTCTAACCTTGCACCTTAGGCTGGCAGCATGACTTGGCGAAAGAGGAAGAGTGGTAAATATTCATTTATTCATTTAATAGATAGTGACTGAATGTTTATTGTCTATAAGGATGTGATGATCCTATGCTGTTCCTGAGATTTTTATTAGACAAACATTCCTCAAAATGATGCTAACCTCACAATTGTATAATATCACGAAGCTCAGTCCACATGACCAATGTAACCTGTACCACTGTTCAGAACAGAAGATTGTGGTTGGTTTGAGTGCTCTGAATGGTTTCATGGAGTCTGGGCACTTAAGATTTGGCAGACACTGAAAAGAGAAGTAATGAATGCTTGTGGCCAGTGTTCAGTTTCTAGAGGAAATACAATTAATATTTGTCGAGCAATATAGAAGGAGCCAGGAAAGATAATTCTATAAATGTAGGGTTTATGTTAGGGATTAGTGATATCTTGCTGGAAAAGTAGGTTGGAACCAAATTATATAAACAGTCTGGGCTCTCCTTGAAGTGTGTGGCATCAAGAACAGGGCAGAGCCTTGGGGCTGGGTGCTTGGATAATAATTTTCCTCCTAACTTCTAGTAAATGACAGGGCATCTACTGATGGCTGTCAGAACATGTGAGTCACACAGCTTTATCACCTCAATAAAGAAAGCTTAGCTGGGTGTACCTTTAATCCCAGTACTTGGGAGGCAGAGGTAGGAGGATCACTGTGAGTTCCAGGCCAGCCTGAGACTACACAGGAATTCCAGGTCAGCCTGGGCTACAGAGAGACCCTACCTCGAAAAACCAAACCAAAAAGAAAGCTTGCTTGGACAGATGCCTCACAGAGTTAGAAATAAGTGGATAATGATGTTCACGTCACGTCTCTGTTTTACAAATCTAAGAAATCGTAAGTTTAACTTGCAATATCTATATCTTAATTGAAACAGGAATCTGGTATGAAATTTGTTAATGAATTTATTCTTATTTATTTATGTTCAAGAAGAGAGAGAGAGGAAGAGAGAGAGAATGGGTGCACCAGCGGCTCCAGCCTCTGAAAGTGAATTCTAGCTGCATACACCACCTTGTGCATCTGGCTTTATGTAGGTACTGGGAAATTGAACCCAGGTCTTCAGGCTTTTCAAGCAAGCAGTTTAACTGCTGAGCCATCTCTTCAGCCACCATTCTCTCTTATTTTTTTTTTGAAGGTATTATAAACAAAACGAATACTGATGATAGAAAAAAACAGAAAATAACTTGGAGCTTGACTTCTGATGAAATCCCACAGGCAGAGACAGAAGAAGATGGAGGGAGAACCAACGGGCCTTGGCGGACTAGATATCAAGGCAGATCTGTCCTTGGCCTCCTCCAAAGACTCACACCTCCCTTGTCTGACTGATTCCAAGTGCAGTGAGGAAGTAGGACCTATGTTGTGTTTCCTAGGCATGCATACAGCTGCCTCACTCCTAACTGAGGTGAAGGCAAAGAGAAAGCCTCCTGAAAGTCAGGCTGAGTATAAATGAAGATCCTCAAGTAGTGCTGACTATGTGTTCTTCATGCTTTATGAATGTGCTGCTGGCTCAGTTCCCAGATAGAGGCAGAAATGACGAGAAAAACCATACTGCGGTGTAGAGGACAGCAATATAGCCAGAAGTGTGCTATCTCAAGGTTCGAGTCTTTTTGCACCTTAGTAATTGTGCTGGGCTTTATGGCTGATGGGTTCTCATGTCTTCCCAAAGTGAGGCTCAGAGCTCTACAGATTGCCAACCTGAAAACAGCAACCCATGGTATCCAAAGCCAACTTTATCCTATCTAGAACCCTTCTCCATGTAGGAGGGGAATGGTTCCTACACAATTTTCAGCATTTACTTTAAAGATGAAGAAGCTGAGATCAGCAAGGCCAAGTAATATGATGAGGATAGACTGTAATTATTTTGGTGAAACCACATGGATCTTTCAGTTCCCAGCCCAGTGCTTATTGCTAACCACACTACCCCTGCTCCAACCGATCTATGCTTCACTATGTAATTTATTTGAAACTGCCTAAAAAAATTATTTTTATTTGCTCATTAAATAAGTTCCATGCATGAACCAAGGAAAACAATGTATGGTACAATTAGAATTTTAAGTGATATTAACTGGCTTATACATTTCATTCTATCATTCATTCGACAAATATTTATTGAAGCTCAGCTATGTTCCCAGCATGGCTATACAAATCAAATAAGATACAATCATTGGCTGCAAAAAGTGCACCTTAGTTGGTAGTTCTCCAAAAATACATTCTGTCCAAGTTAAAAAATGCTTGCATTTACTGTTGCCAAAGATGGAGATATCAAAACAAATGAAAAAGACTCTGTACTATCTTACTGTAATAAGATCTCCAGATCATAAAAAATAAAGTATGCTCAACATTGCTTTCCAAATAAATATCTAGAGAACTATGAGAATCACCACAAAATACTTGGCTAGAAAGATCTGAGAGTAGAGCCCAAATGATTAGTATCTGCAAAGAAAGGTAATGCTTGGAAAATGAAAACAAAGAGAAGGGGAAAGCCTTAGAAACATTAAAAGCTAGTCTCTCTCACAGTGGTTCCAACCTCCACAAGCATGTACATTCAGATCGGCCAACAGTATCCTCCATGGCCTCAAACCTACATTTTCTCCAGGGAGGTGAGCACCAACCTTGCTTCTATAGTGGCAATGGGACCCCCTTACAATTCAACTCCTTAAAATAAAGTTTAGGAAGACTAAGACAAACTAAGACTAAGACAAACTTCTCATAGCACTATATCAGAATACAACCCAATCCTTAAAATCATTGCCTTTCTTACAATCTTGTAAGAACACAGACACCTATGGACCTCTACTGAGAAGTTAAAGCAAATCTAGGCTGCTTTTGCCTCTTCTTCAAAAGATGCTATTATTATTCTCTTTGCACTACGAGTGTTTCTGAATAGGAGGTAGGGTGTTTTGACACCATTAGAGAAGGTGACATGAACAAGCTGGAAATACGACTGTACTTTGTGGAAGAAGAAACACTGCTGTGACTTTGTGACAATTTCAATGTGACCTGCTTGGCCATTTGTGGAGCTGTTAAACAATGTTTTAAAGAGATGAGGTGATATGGGAAATAAATGTTCCTTTGGGCTGCAAGCAGAATTCACACTTCAAAAGATCTGCATGAGGTCTTTGGTCATTCTCTAGCTGTCTGATCATGGGAAGGTTTCTTGGGTCCATTTCCTTCATCTATGACAGAGAAGCCAAGTAGCTCCTTCCTTTGGGATCTTGCAGGCTTTACCATTAGGGTGATGAAAATGAGATGACAATGGACTTTTGAGCAGACACAAGTAACTGTCAGCATTTTACATTTATCCCAACACACAATGTGATTCTAGCTGACACACAGCACACTGGACTTCACAGGCTAATAGTATCATCTCCTCCGATGGAGCAGTCCCAAAGGCATGGGTCCTGTGAAGATCCCCTAGTCAGCTTCAGGGGTCTAGCAGCTCACACGGGGAGGTGACAAGGGAGGGCATACACAACTAGCTTTCTTGGTATGTTTTCTATGATTACATATGAATGTTGTTCTTTGCATAATGCCCAATGGTGTGGATAGAGCTAAATCTGGCACTAGCAACTGTGCCTGACTCAGGTTCAAAACTGCCTTTTCAGAAAGACACTTTCCCTAGTTGCCTGTCTAAGAGAAGCAGTCCTTCTGCTTTATTATTTACCAAAAGATGCCCTGAAGTTATTTGAGGTTTGTGGCCATCTGTCTTAAGAATTTCAACTACTATCTATATAAGTGTCTCCATTAGAGAGAGGATGTACGGGCTACAAATTCAGGTAAGCTATTTGAAAAACATTGCTAAGCATGAATGAGGCCTAAAAGTAAAACACAACGGAATATGAGCAAAGCGGTAGGTAGAACCATGGATCACTTCTATGACAATTAAAAAGGTATAATGTTGTGAATGAAAGACAAATCAGTGACACAGCAGAGAAATTTCAGATAGACCAAGTACAAATGAAGAGATTAGTTTATAATAAAGATAGCACATCATATCAGTAGGCAAGAGATAGTTCAATAAGTGGCATTCAGATTTGTTTCGTGCATATGAAGGGAATGTATGTGTATAAATCATACAATTAAATCAAACAATTCCACATGAATAGTATATTTGCATGTTAAAAATGAAAACATACATTCACTGGAGGAAAACAGGAAAGTTTCTTAGGATAGAAAATATTCTTAGTCTGATACAAGTCATTTTAAAAAGTTGAAAACTTCAATTACATACAAAAATCTACACAGCAAAACTATCATAAAGTAAAGCAACTTAAAAAAAAAAAGAAATGAGAAAAATATTAATTAACCTCAAGGCTTTTCCTGAACATTAAATGAGCTTCTCCAAATCAGTAAAAGACTAGCAGCCCTGTACAATGATAAAAAGATAAAGGAAACTTCACAGAAATACAAACCACTCTTAAGCATATAACACTACAAATAAGTAGCCAGGAGTATGGACAACTAAACAGCTTTAGCCTTTCAGAGCTGCTCTCCTGCTGCAATAGCTAAAACCCCTGGAAGGTCTGTTCCAGCTGTGCCGAGGCTCTGCTTCCAGAACTCCCTTGTATCTAATCTGCTCTTCAATTACAGACTCGGTAACATCTGATCAGAGGTTGGTTAGGGTGTAGGTTTTTCCTAACTGGGAACCCTATAGGCTCTTCCTCCTTTCTCCAGACAGCAAGCACATGATTTCCTGCTGCCCCCTTCTGGTCTGTTGTGGCAGCAGTGAGCTTAGCAATACACACAGCTGGCTATGTAGAGAGCAGCTTCAAACAGGTGTCTTTTAGGGTCAGGAAGCCCGGATACCTTTTCCATCTGGGTATAGAAATAGTAGTCCTCATAAGCATCTGTAAGGAAAGAGATGTAACAACTAACCCATACAGCTAATGCATGGCAGACAGACTCCAGAGCCCATGCTCCTATCTGCTCTTCTATGTGGTGTCTCAAGTAAAGAAAAATAAACAGGGGCTGGAGAGAAGGCTCAGCGGTTAAGGGTGCTTGCTTGCAAAGCCTGAAGACTTGTGTTCAATTCCCTAGTACCCATGTAAAGCCAGATGTACACAGTGGCCCATGCATCTGGAGTTTGTTTGCGATGGCAGGAGGCCCTGGTATGCCCATGCCCACTCTCTCTCTCTCTCTTTCTCTATCTCTCACTGAAAGAAAGAGAGAGAGAGAGAGAGAGAGAGGGAGAGGGAGGGAGAGAAGGAGGGAGAAAGAGAAAAAGAGAGAGAGAAACCATTTTTTGACTGGTCAAAAATATTTAAAATATAATTTTAAAGGGTCAAGTTATATTTAAATGGGAAAAGTCCAGTTAAGTATAGATGAGTCACAATTGGAGACGGGCCTTAAAGCACTGGTTGAGACAAGAGAGGAAAGCCACAGGCAAAGGCTAGAAAGGATAGGGTACATTCAGAGGCCAGCAGGCCATTCCACTGGGCTCTGACAGAACCATGAAGTGTGCACACATGCTAAGTTATTACCTGCTGTTCACTCAGCAAGCAGAGGACTATGATAAGAGCAAACCATGTCTGTGTCTTCCTCTTAGCACTGCCGGGGCTGTTAGCAATGAGCAGAATGACCTGCTGAGCATCACCTTTGGCAGCACCCATCCTGGAGCTGGAATATAATCAATGTGGTCTTCATGTGCTGTATTAATCAAGTGCCAGCCCCACCTACTACCAGCTATGAAAGGGTGCTACCATTTGTCTTAAAATCAGCATTGCTATTAAAAACAAATAGACCTCAAAATAGCAAATCTGCCGGGTTAAACAAATATAACCAAAAATCTATTATGAAAGCAATAGCAGCCATGATCAGCGAAGAGAATTCACCATCGAATTGTCCAGTTCCTCAGATGTCTTCTTCCTAGACACAGCATCTGGAAATGCTCAAGCATTTATCTGCCTTTGGCTTCAAAGACCATGATGCAATCAACTGCAACTTCTGTTTCCACAACCCTCTCCTTGATGCTTCTGTTTATCTCCTCAGCTCTCCTTTAAGTACTGTACTAGGTCCTGAAAAGATAGATCTCTAAGCTGTCTTCAAACCGAACTGCCTAAGCAGAACACTGAAGAAGAATTTATATAACAAATATAAGGCTGCATTTTAGTTAGGCCTTTGGCTTTGCCCTTCAAGCTATAACTCCTAGCCTGATCATGACTTTGCAATTATGAAAACCATTATTAGTAGGAAGACGTTTTTGATTATAGGACTACGTTGTGGAGAAAAGAACTTACTATCTTTTTAAATGAAATTCACTGGCTTTTAAAGGGATGATCTACAAAGGGTTCTGCAGCTATTAAAACAGATTTACTTTAGCTCTTTCCTTTTCAATCCCGTTTATGTGCACATCATCAAAAACATGTGCTCTATAGGCCTTTCAGAGATAGATGCTATGAAATGGCAAATTCATAGGGCACAAAAAAATAGGTTCCTGCAAAATACATGTGAATACCAAACTTCTCATACCAAAAAATTTAATAAAGCTATTTACAAATAACAGAGGAGGTAAACTGGGACCAATAGAGACTAAGAAACCTCTCAATCTTTTCTGTTGGCTAATTTTATACTTACTAGATTTTCTGTTGATATTCATGGCTGAAGTGGCTTCAACTATACCATTTAAGTGAGTTCATAAGAAAGTGAACAGACTACACCTCATACTCTCCAAGCCTGAGGCTTCTCTGATAGAGCTCAGCGTCTATCTCCGGAAGACTGAAACAGAATTGTAGATAAGGAGGGGCCCTGGACATCACCCATGAGTGAGTGCTCCTCTGGGAAGTGATGCCCTTGGATTCAGCTTAACTGGTTCCAAGTCACAGATCAAAATGGAGACTGAACTGGTCCTAAAATTCAGGTCACCCTTTTCAAACCATTCAGACTAAACCAGGGTTGTTAAGCGCTAATGCTTCATTGTTTCTGAATCTGTTTATGTTGGGCTTTTCTAGGATGGATTGCTTCTCTGTTGCTCAGTTATGATGTGTTTCGAGCACTCATGGAGCCTTTGTTTTCTGGTTAATCCTGAGACTGCATCAGTAAAAAGAGGGAAAAGAGCTGATCCAAGTGGACGCACTGGCCTAGCAGATGGGACACTGAACATGAAGCCAGGTTTTCATCCACAGCTGCTGTAACTTGGGCTTGTCACACAGCGTTGGAGAATTCACTTAGTCTACCCAAGCCTTGGTTTCAATAGGACTTCAGAGGTCTTCTAGTCTAGAAGGATTTGCCAGCTGGTGCTGGGATGGAAGTCCTATGTATGGTCTGTTTTGGTAATTGTTCTTCCTCCCAAGGTCACAGGTTAATTTCCCTCTAACAGTCTAAGTACAGTCAGTAGTCAAAAGTGGTACAGAAAACTTAGAACATGTGTACAATAAAAAGGCAAAAAATAAAAAAATTAACCTCTGGCTGCCTTCTAAATCTGCTTCCAACTCAGTGCCAATGTGTTAGTCATTTCCCCGTTGACTGGGGCTTGATTTTTTTATCATGTTGGAGCTTCCTTGTTTTCAACCTCATTAATACTGTTGATTGATTTCCCCCTCCTGTGTACAATATAGTTCTCTCTTCATTTCTACTTCAACAATCCTGGGTCTTTTATCACTACATGCAGAGATAATTAATTTCCCTCCAACATTTACCCATTCCAATAAAAGAGTGTTATTAATCTTCCTGGAATATCTTTGTTATGATATACTCTCCTCAAAAACCCACTGTTGACTATTGTGAGGCACATTTAAAAATACTATTGTCTAGGTGTGTGTACTGCATGCATGGTTATATTGGTGTGCATGCTTGTGCAGGACAGAGGACAACCACAGAGTCTTCTTCATTCACACCCCACCCTCCCCCTCTGTTTTTGAGACAGGGTTTCTTCCTGAATCTGGGAATCACAAAATTCAACTAGACTAGCTGGCTAGCAAGTCCCAGGGATCCTCCTGTCTCTACTTCCCCAGCGCTGGGATGACAGGTACAGGCCACTGCATCTGAACCCAGGCTCTCATGCTTATGCAGCCAGCACTTTACTGAATGAGTTATCTCCCAGCACCCCAAAATATTTGTGTGTGTGCGTGTTCATGTGTGTACCGCAGTGCACACATGGATGTCAGAGGACAGCTTTGATTGTTGGTCCTAGCCTTCCAACTTGTTTTGAGGCAGAGTCTCTTATGTGTTTCATTGTTCACCACTGTATTCATCAGGCTAGCTGGCCTGCAAGCTTCTGGATGATTCTTCTATGTCTGCTCCACTTATCACTCTAGGCATGCTGGGATCACAGGTACTAGTGCCCACTACAACAGGCTTTTATTTTTATTTATTTGCAACTTGAGATAAAAGAGAGAATGGGCGTGCTAGGGCCTATAGCCATTGCGAACGAACCCAGATGCATGCCCCATTTTGTGGATCTGGCTGTACATGGGTATTGAGGAATTGAACCCAGGTCGTTAGGCTTTGCAGGCAAGCTCTTTACCCGCTGAGCCATCTCTCCAGCCCCTACAACAGGCTTTTGTATGTGGCGACCGCAAATCCAAACTCAGGTCTTCTCACTTATGCACAAAGCACTTTATGGACACTTTGTGGACAGCACTTTACTGAGACTTTTCACCCTCCTCCCCCCAAAAAAAACTTCTTGGATAAGTAATATCCACTTGAATTAATATACACTCTATCTGGGAGTTAGCTGTCTGAGAGCTTCATACCTACACTCCTCACTAGCTCCAAGCTGAAATAAAAGACCAGAGGAAAGATAAGTATAGAATCCAAAGTACATGAGGCCACAGGTTCTCAGTCTCACCATGGGTTTTTGGCAAGGTATGAACTATGCCCTTGACAATCTGCTATTGTCCAATATAGAGACATCAAGACTAATTAACTATCTCCCAGACCCAGGATAAGGATTAAAAAATAAAACCTAACCAAAGCATGTAGCATAGTTAAAGTATGGTGGGGGGAAGAATGCTCTAAGAACTGCTTACCTTCCCTTAAGCTCTTACTCTTCTTAATGTTCAAGTGCAAAGAGAATTAGCAATATACTAACAACAACAACAAAATTACAGTTGCCTTTTACTGTTGTACAATACAATCTATTTCTATGACCTCAAAGGGAAATTATTGCTGTGTAAACTTACATGTAGTTCCTTTCTGTAGTGTTTGAATGTGAATTATGTCCCCCATAGACTCAGGTATTTCATTAGGCTTTTAACTTGGATTTCTGCCTGGCTGGCAGAGGTGTCACTGGAGGGCAGATCCTGGGGTCCAGGCCAAAGTTGTGGAGAGAGCTATGTGAGCTCTGGTGGGTGCCTGCTTGCTGCTTATTGGTGTTTGCTGGCTGTCTTGTTGTTTCTCTCTGCTTAGATCTCTGAAAGGGGCCAGCTGCTTCTGCCATTGATGGAACTTCCATTGGATCTGTAATTACTCCCACAGACTTTGTCTGGTTTGGATGATTGTCCCAGCAACTGACACCTTCTAATAACCTTCCACCTTCTCCTCTACCTACAGGCAGAAACAGGTTCTTACAACACAGGCTAGGGTGGTGCCATCACAGCATTTTTGCTTTTTGAAAAATGAAGCTATTTTGGTCCTTTGACTAGCTGCCAATAGAGGACCTGGAAACATGCAGGCTGCCATCTGTCTCACTCCAGCTGTTCCTGACCTGCCATCCGTCTCCAATGAGGGATGCCTGGTATCTGCCAGGTCATAAGCAACTGATAAAGAATGCTTGAGGCCAAGGCACAGTATAAATTAATGTGCAGCCAAAACATGGCTAGCCACCCAACTTCAACTCCCTCTCACTACTGGGTGGCATGTCACTCTCCATGACAACACAGGGATCTGTAGTCTGAGGAAGAGAGACCTTCCCCTGGAGCTCTGCAAAAAACTTTTCTTACTGTATGACAATTAGTTCAACATTTTCTACAGTTTTACTAAAAACCACAAGGATACTTCAAAACTGTTAAATTCTTAGCTGGGCATGGTGGTGCATGGTTTTAGTCCCAGCACTCTGGAGGCTGAGGTAGGAGGATCCCCATGAGTTCAAGGCAGTTTGGGACTACACATAGTGAGTTCTAGGTCAGCCTGGGCTAGAGAGCAACTCTGCCTCAAACAAACAAAAACACTGCTAAATCCTTAATAGAAAATATGTTCTATATGCCAAAAATTGTTACCACTTAGAGCTCTTCAGGAAAGCTGCAGATGCAATTTTCACTTCTGATTACAGATGCTCTGACAGTAAAAGCAACAGGTTTAGGTTCATAGTTCTGTAAACTGCTGTGTCCTCCAAATGAATCAGAAGCCCAAATAAGCCTTTAAAGCTGCAATCTGCAAGCATCCTAAGTGAAGAGGAGCCACATGGAGAGGAGGAAATGTTATGACTCGTGTCCGTGTTCCATTAGCACGGTAATCACATGTAAACACAGAAATTGCTAAAGCTTGATACAGCCATGAAAATAATGGCTTATGGCATGATTTCCCCAAGACATGCAGCTGTACTGCAAGTGGAGTGTGAGCAGAGCACAAGGACTGAGGATCTCAGCTCAGGACCTCAGACCAAGTATTCTCCGAAATGGAACAGGAAGAACTTCCCACTGGAAAAACTCTACACAGGGTCACCACAAAATAACAGACCCCAGGGCAGACAGAGCCCAAAGAAACTCTTCTGTTAAAAAAACAGCTTAGAATATAGTTCTCAAAGAACAGCAGACTCTAAGAAATATATGAGTTCCTTTTGTCTCACTCTTGCATCATGGTCTCTTTTAAGTCCTTTCTGCCTTAGTTTCCTTAAAAGCAACCATAACTATTTGTGGGATCCTTCAGGATAAAACTGTGGGCTGGAAAACACTGCATTATTCTTCCAAGCCCCATGGCTTGTACCTGATGCTTGTGGCCTTCTTCTCTGCTCAGGACAAGGCAGACTCTGTCAACCTATGCTGGAGCCTCGTGTCAGTAAGGTAGGGATGCTGACAGTAAGAAGGCATGCAGGTGGAAAATAAATATCCTTTGCTCTGAAAAATTCTTTTTTTACTTAACTGCTTTTAAGGATAGCACAGAATACGATCTTTTGCGTGTCTATGTGTATATAGAGTGTGCACCTGTATGTGCAAGTGCATGTGGAGCACAGAGAATAGCCTCAAATGTGTATCATCCACTTCTTTTTGAGAAACAGTCTCTCACTGGCCTGGATCTCACCAGTGAGCTTAAGGGATCCTTCCATCTCTGTTGCCCAACATTTGGATTACAGGTGTGTGCTACCATGCCCAGCATTTACATTGGTACTGGGGATCAAAATCAAGCCCCCATATTTGTGAGGGAAGCACTTTAGCAACTGAGCCATGTCCTCAGGCCAGGACATGAAAACTCTTAAACATAAAAAGTAAATGCAGTCACCTTCTTTGCCACCCAATCACATGAGCCTTTGCATCAGCTGCTGTCACTGAGCTGTTCTCTCAGCTTGCCTCCAGGTCATAGAAGCTTCGCTGCTGCTGGGCTGAGCTTCTCACCTGTGGTATCCTGCAAGGAGGCATGGAGGATGTAGGGTTTTGCTGAGTCTGGCAGGCTTCTGGGACTGTCTCCTTCTGATAAGGAAGTTGAGGCAAAGTCTGAGGGCCCCTATAAATCTTAGCAATCCTGAACACTCCAGCCCCCAGGCAGGCCACAGCTGTGCCCTGAGATAAGCAGGCAATTCAAGGCCTAAACTTAGTCCAGCTGCAATAACAAACCTAAACAAT
>PVHP010026389.1:0-24798 GCA_004024765.1 Zapus hudsonius | reverse complement strand
TTTTTTTTGGTTTTTCCAGGTAGGGTCTCGCTCTAGTCCAGGCTGACCTGGAATTCACTCTGTAGTCTCAGGGTGGCCTTGAACTCATGGCAATCCCCCTACCTCTGCCTCCCTAGTGCTGGGATTAAAGGCGTGCGCCACCACGCCCGGCTCAATACAATTTTTTTAAAGATGCAAAACTGTTTCTTCCTCTCTGCAACACACCTGATCATACACTTTAACATTTCTCAAATAACTCATGTGTTTATTAACTCATTTTGATGCTATCCTAAAGTCAGCTATTTACAGTCTGTAAACAATCCCCCTGAAAGATAATCTCTAAAATCCACTAGATTTAAAGATATGCTAACTCAACAGAAAGAAGTCACCGGACTGCCGGGCTCTGAGACCAGGAGGAAAGGCAGCCAGACTGTAGGATTAACATGATTAAAAATAAATAAATAAGGGCTGGAGAGATGGCTCAGCAGTTAAGGCACTTGCCTCCAGTGCCTAAGGCTCCTGGTTCAATTCCCCAGTACCCACATAAGCCAGACCCACAAGGTGGTGGCCCTAATTCTCTCTCTCTCTCTCTCTCTCTCTCTCTCTCTCTCTCTCTCTCTCTCTGTTTGAAAATGAATAAATAAAATATTTTAAAAATAAATAAATAGGGCTGGAGAGATGGCTCAGCGGTTAAGGCACTTGCCTCCAGTGCCTAAGGCCCTGGGTTCAATTCCCCAGGACCCACATAAGCCAGACCCACAAGGTGGTGGCCCTGGTGCGCTCTCTCTGTCTCTCTCTCTGTATCTCTGCTTGAAAATGAATAAATAAAATAAAAAAAAAATAAAAATAAAAATAAATAAATAAATGTGACTTCCAGAAGAAAGAGCAATACTCTTCAGAAAGCCTAGGGAAGGGGAACAGGTATGCCTTAGACAGTGCCTGCAAGAGCACAGACCCTGAAAGCCTTCAGAAGCTTCAGAGCAAATGACAAGATCAATCTACTGTGAAATGGGGGTTAGCCCAGGCTAATAAGGCAGGTGCCACAAAACGGTACGTTTCTTTCAAATATGACTTGGCTCCTTCCACTCAAGGCTGCCTGCAGGGAGATAACATGTTCCTTTCCCAAAAACTGAAGGGTTTTTTGGTTGTTTGCTTTTTGAGAGTCTCAAAATCCCTAGAGCTGAGGCTGCCCTTGAGTTCCTTCTTGAGTTCACCTCTCAGGTGCCGGGATTACAGGTGTGGTACCACCACACCCAGCCAATAATATATATGATAATAATATAATGGGTTTTTGTTTGTTTTTGGTTTTTCGAGGTAGGGTCTCACTCTAGCCCAGGCTGACCTGGAATTCACTCTGTAGTCTCAGGGTGGCCTCGAACTCATGGAGATCCTGCTACCCCTCCTCCTTGTGCTGGAATTCAAGGCATTTCTGAGACAGCATCTCACTAAGTTACCTAGGCAGGGCTTTAACTTGTGACACTCCTACCTCAGTCTCCTGAGTCTGGGATTACAGACCTGTGCCTCCAGGCCCAGGTACCTTTCTCTTTAAAAAAATAAATAAATAAATAAATAAATAAATAAATAAATAAATAAATAAATAAATAAATAAATAAACAATCAAAGCCATTAAATGGTGGTAAAGCTGCAAAATGTGCTCCAATCTTGTGACCCGGTTATAATCATACAGCAGGATCACCCATGGGCCACATTCTTAGAAGGTGCCTTCCAAGAACTGAGAAATACCTTAAATAGCTGCTAGTTGATGCAGATAAGGACACAGATGAACCTCTACTTGTCCAAGGTCACCTGCCAGCTCAGTGCTTCAGAGAGGATGGCATCGTTATGAGCCTGGGTGCCCTCTCCCAAGCCAAGCTCCCAACTGATCCAGAGAGGCCAGAGATAGCCCTCCCAATACAACAGGGCCAGCAACTACTTCAAATTAAAAAAGGGCTACAGAACACAATGGCACCCAAAATATTCGAAAATTATGGAAAATACAAGGTGTAGGCTGGAGAGATGGCTCAGCGGTTAAGATGCTTGCTTGCCAAGCCTAATGACTGAGGCAGGACAAGTGTGATCCTATGTCAAAAACAATCAAAAAGACTCTCACACCAGCACTCAGGAGGTACCGGCAGGAAGACCAGAATCAGGACACAAAATGAGTTCAAGGCTATTTATTATGGACTTCATGAGAAGCTGTCCAAGGAAGAAGGCAGAAAGTAAGCATAAGAAAGAGAGAAAGGGGAAGAAAAAGAGAAAAAGAGAGAGAGAAGTTTGGCTCTAGTAGTGAGCTGCCCTGATGGCCTGCACATACTCATGGGATCCCTCCCTTAACAAGATGTGCATTGGGGCTGGAGAGATGGCTCAGCGGTTAAGGCACTTGCCTCCAGTGCCTGAGGCCCCGGGTTTAATTCCCCAGTACCCACATATGCCAGACCCCACAAGGTGGTGGCCCTGGTGTTCTCTCTCTCTCTCTTTCTCTTTCTCTCTCTCTCTCTCTGTATCTCTGCTTGAAAATGAATAAAAAAATATTTAAAACAATTTTTTAAAAAAAGATGTGCATTGGATAAGCCACTCACATTTGGAGATCTGCAGATTGCTGTCACTCAACCTGTCCTACTAAATATGCAAGGAATCTGAATTTAGGGGAAAGAGAAATAAGGAGCACAGGCAATATACCTGTTAGCTTAGCCAGCACAAAGTGACAGAAAGAGCTGACAGAATATGGGAAGAATAAAGAGAGCATCCCAGTGGGCTGGAGAGGTTGCTCAGTGGTTGAAGGTGCTTGCTTGCAAAGCCTGACGACCCAAATTCAATCCCCTATTACCATGTAAAGCCAGAAGTACAAAGTGATAAATGCATCTGGAGTTTGCTTACAGTATCAGGAAGCCCTGGTGTGTCTGTCTATCTCTCTCTCTCTCTTGCAAATAAATTTTTATAAAACATACTAGTGAGTTTCTTCTTCTTCTTCTTCTTTTTTTTTTTTGGTTTTTCGAGGTAGGGTCTCACTCTAGCCCAGGCTGTAGTATCTGTAGTCTCAGGGTGGCCTTTAACTCAAGGTGATCCTACCTCTGCCTCCCGAGTGCTGGGATTAAAGGCGTGCACCACCATGCCCGGCTTAATGAGTTTCTTCTAGAACACAAAGAATCCCCATCATTAGAAAAAAAATAAGTCATTTCCTTTTTGACACATTGGAGGCTTTTCCCATAAAAATGTTAGGAATGATGGTAAAGACCCCAGGCCCAGTCAAACATTTTTGTTCAAATGCAATGGAAAATGAGGGTCCTCACTGAAGGGAAATGGTGCGAAGCAGGACAAGGAAGGGTCCTGGGGGCCAGGCCGAGGGTCTTAGAAAGGGGGGCTTTAGCAGGTGGGGTGGTAGGAGTGTGGACAGGACGGGGCTGAGCGACCCCTAGCAGCCTGCAGATAGAACATTCCACATTCAATACACGTTTTCTGATTTGATCTTAAATGATCTCTCTGTGAATGAGCTGGGAAGTTATTTCTCATTCGTCCTGCATTCCCCCAGTGATGGTGGGCAGTGCTTAGCATACAACTGCAGTGTGGCTGAAAGAGCAGAGTCCTGTGACCCTGCAGGCTCTAATCCTTCCATGGCTGGCTTATGGGCAAATGGGGAGTCCCTGGAAAGGGGCCTGTGAACTCTCTAAGAGGTACAGAAGGACTTGAGTGTTTCAACAACCAGCAAAGGCTGTGCCTGTGCTCACACAACCGTCTCCCGGCCCTGGTGGGAAGCACAAGCTTTGGAAACAGACCTAAGCTCAAATCCCCCCCCACCCCGTGGGGTCTCGATTCAGCCAGGCTGACCTGGAATTCACTATGTAGTCTCAGGATGACCTCAAACTCATGGCCATCCTCCTACCTCTGCCTTCTGAGTGCTGGGATTAAAGATGTGCGCCACCACAAGCCACTGAATTCAAATCTTGTTTTATCCACCTGTAGGCACATGGATTATTTGTATTCTCCAAGCCTTAGTTTCTTTGCCTATTAAACAAGCGTGGAGGCTGGGGAGATGGCCCAGCAGATAAAGCGCTTGCCGCTCAAGCCTGAGGACCCAAATTCAGATCCCTAGAACCCCATCAAAGCCAAGGCAGGCTTCTGTGATCCCAGCGTTCTGACAGTGACCAAGGAGGCAAACAGAATTGGCTCAGAATGGAAGTTCACAGAGCAGCTGGCCTGGCAAATGCAGCATGAGAACAGAAGACCTGCTCAAATGAGGCGGGAGGTGAGGACACCTGCAAGCTGACCACTTGCACTCCCCCCCCCACACACACACAAAGTTTGAGAATGTCGACCCGACTCCCCAACATCCGGCTGATATGTATGGTGGGTGCTTCAGTTCACACCATCTCTTCGCAAGCCCAAGGCACCTGAGTAGGGTCACAGAGGAGTTCTGATCCTGACACAGAATGAAGTTACAGGCGAGAGACCAAGAGAGACCAAGAGCAGCCCCGCGGAGGAATGGACTGGGAAGGGCTTCCAAAGCAGAGCGTGGTGCACACCTTTAATCCCAGGACTCAGATAGGAGGGTCGCTGGGAGCTCCAGGCCAGCCTGGGCTAGAGAGAGACAAAGGGTTCGGTTGCCTCTGGTGGTCCCAGATGACAGATGGGAAGCTCCTTCTTGGAATGTTACCTGGAATATGTGGAGGCAGCCATGAGGCCGAAAGCATTAAGCCTCTGAGCTTTAATCCGAGCTCGGCCATTTGCTAGTATGTGCCAATCATTTGACCTTTCTACCTGGCTTTCCTCCTGGGACACAGTCCCTCCTTCTTGATTAATAAAGATAAACTTAGCACAGCTAAGCCGCTTTCATGACTCACTGACAGTATCAAGGAAAGAACGCTAGGCTCTCTTCCTCCGTGGCAGGGATTAGAGGAGAGGCAGTGATTGAACCTCAGAAGTTATCTGTCAAATGAGGGGATTGTATCAGGCCAAATGTTTATTGAACACTCACTGTGTGCCTGTTACAACCTGAAATCTAAGCTCTCATCTAGGGCTCACAACAAAACTTCCATGAGGATTCAGTGGTTACACCCATTTTCCAGAACAGGAACGCCTCACCACATATCTCTCCCCAGGTCCCCAGCCAAGGTCCCAAGAGCATTAAGAAGCCACCAGACCCTGTTCCTTTCTCTGTTGTCCTCTGCTGTGTTGGACCCCAAACCTGGGTTAAGGCATCACAGACATGTGTGTTGAATAGTGGTTGGTTGCACAGTAAATGCACTTAAAAACAAAACAAAACAGATTTTTAGAGCCCTTAACAGTGGGGCACGCCTACTGACTCAGCTATAAGAAAGCTGATGAGGCAAGAATCCTTTGAACTCAGAAGTTCTAGACCACCCAAGGCAATATAGTAAGACCTCGTTTTTTAAAAAGGGGGGTGGGGAGCTGGAGAGATGGCTCAGGGGTTAAGGTGCTAGTCTGTAAAACCTAACGACCGGGGTTCAATTCCCCAGTACCCACATAAGTCACAAAGTGGCTAGAGGCCTTGGCACGCCCATATTCATATTCTCTCTCTCTGCTTACAAGTAAATAAAGTTTCCTTTCTTTTGTTTTAAACTATAAAAATTACAACAAAGTTTCTACTTAATAAAAAAAATTGGGCGTGGCAACACCCAACACTCAGAAAGCAGAGGTAGGAAGATCGCCGTGAGTTCAAGTCCACCCTGAGACTACAACAGTGAATTCCAGGTCAGCCTGGGATAGAAAGAGACCCTACTTTGAAAAACCAAAAACAAACAAAAGAAGTTTACAAATTAGTGACCTAAAAAAAGGAGGGGGTGGAGAGATGGCTCAGCAGTTAAGACACTTGTCTATAAAGCCTAAAGGCCAGGGTTCCCCAGGACACACTTAAAGCCAGATATACAATGTTTACAATGTTGCATACATCTGACGTTCATTTGCATCAGCTGTAGTCCCTGGCACATTCCTATTCATTCTTATTCTCTCTCTCTCTCTCTCTCTCTCTCTCTCTCTCTCTCTCTCTCTCTCTCTCTCTCTCTCTCTCTCTCTCCTTATAATTTTTTTTTCAAAGCCAGGCATGGTGGCACATGCTTTTAGTCCCAGCACTCAGGAGGCAGAGGTAGGAGAATCACCATGAGTTCAAGGCCACCCTGAGACTACACAGTGAATTCCAGGTCAGCCTGGACCTTACCTTAAATCCCCCTGAAAAAAAATTTTAAAAACATATTGAGGAGGGTTAGCCCAACAAATTCAAGATAAAGGAGGATAAGGGGTCTTCATTACCCAACATGACTCAGAATGAAGTAAAAATATCTAAATGTGTTCATAGTGCAGAATCATAAAACCATAACTCTTGTATCACAATATCACTGCCAAAGTTATGCACAACGTTCCTCTGTAGAGAACACCTGCAAATACCTACTGCCCTCTATTAGCACTTGGTAGAAGATCCTAAAGTCCCAAACTGAATGAAATTTATGCCAAGAAGCTCAACAACATTCTTGTGTTAAGAACCATCCTTCCCCTAAGCTCACAACCTTAAAGCAGCCTTAATACTCATCCACCACGACTCAGGGAACTGAGCGGAAGAGGGGGCGGAAAGATTGCGAGAGCCGTGGTGGGGGAGATTATCCAGAGGCACGGCCAGGAGAACCTGGCTGAATACTAGGCTATCCATGGTCCCCTGTCACAAGGACTGATCCAGACGAGGAAGTTATCCAGTGGAGGGGGGAGGGGAGGGCAGCGGGGAATTGGGGATAACAACTCATTGTTTGCCCACTAAATGTTGTAACTCATTATGGACAATAAATTTTTTTTAAAAAGTGTACATCAAAAAAAAAAAAAGAACCATCCTTACCATCTTCTTTCATAGGAAAAGTCAATATCCTTATTTTTTTTTCCTCCAAGATAGGGTCTCACTCTAACCCAAGCTGATCTCCAAATGTATTTTAAACAAGTAATGATGGAGTGTTTATTTAAAATATCTTTACTTATTTGTAAGTGGTCAGGGAGGGAGAATGAGCACTCCAGAGCCTCCTGCCACCGCAAACAGTCTCCAGACACATGAACCACTCTGCATCTGGCTACATGTGGGTACTGGGGAATGGAACCCAGGTCATCGGGCTTTGCAAGCAGGCACCTTTAACTGCTGAGCCATCTCCCTAGCCCCACACATCCTTTTTGTATACTGTGACCCATCCTTAATACAATGATGATATTAATTCCAACCCATACTAGAGTATTTTTTAAGAGGGGAAAAGGGGGTGCTCAGTGGGTAAAGCATTGATAGCACAGGTATGGGGACCTGAGTTAAGATTCCCAGCACCTAGGTAAAATGTGGAGGCCCGTGCCTCTAATCCCAGCAAGGAGCGGCAGAGAGAGCCTCCTGGCTAGCTTGTCACTAACAACCCTCTACAAAAGTAGAATAATGACCCATGAGCACTCAGAGCAATGGGCTGAAAAGCCCAGACATACTCCCAGCTACAATAGGAGCGTAGAAAGTAATTCAAGGCACATACACCAGCAGAAACCAGAATTACTAAATATAGACGACATTGAAGTATTTGGACACTCAAATAGGACAAAAGAAGTTGGATCTATACCTTAATCTCATCAGTCACATCTGCACAATTATATCTCAAAAGTGATATGAAAAACCAGGGGAGGATGAGTTTATAACCTTGACATGAGACCAAAAGCCAGAAAAGGAAAGGTTGATAAACTAAATGACTTACCAAATGTTTTTAATGATGTTTTTCTTATTAAATATTTTATTTATTCATTTTTCAAGTAGAGAGATACAGAGAGAGAGAGAGAGAGAGAGAGATCAAACCAGGGTCACCACTTTGTGGGTCTGGCTTACGTGGGTACTGGGGAATTGAACCAGGGGTCTTAGGCACTGGAGGCAAGTGTCTTAACCGCTGAGCCATCTCTCCAGCCCCTACCAAATGTTTTAAAACCACAAACAAACAAAAAAAAAATCAAGAGAAAAATGATAAATAGTAATAGCCACAGTTCACATCACAAAGGGCTGATTTCTGTAATATCCAAAAATCATATACAAAGCAACATGAAAATAACTAAATCAATAGAAAATGGGTATGAAAGGCCTTTAGCTTTTTTAAATTTTTTTTAACATTTTTTTATTGTCCATAATGAGTTACAATATTTAATGGGCCTTTAGCCTTTAATCCCAGAACTCAGTAGGCAGAGGTAGGAGAATCTCTGTGGATTTACCTTAGCTCAAAAAAAAAAAAAATAGGTATGAGAAATTAAGTTAGTCCCAACATGCAAATGACCTTTATTTACATTTCTAGAAATATGCAAATTGAAATATAATTTCTCACCTCTGAAAGTGGCAAATTTTTGTAAATTTGATAACAAATTATGCTGATAAGGCAATAAAGAGCAGCTTTCTGACATTCTTGACAGAAATGTATGTTGTTAGAACCTGTAAGGAAGGCACTTTGACAATATCTAATATAATTATTAACATGGAGAGGGGCTGGAGAGATGGCTTAGCAGTTAAGGTATTTGCCTGCAAAGTAGAAGGACTCAAGTTCTATTCCCCAGTGCCCACATGAAGCCAGATGCACAAGGTGGCACATGTGTCTGGAGTTCATTTACAGTGGCTGGAGGCCCAGGCATGCCCATTCTCTCTGTGTCTCTCTGTCTCTCTCAAATAAATAAATATTTTACAAAAACATGAAACATGGAGAATATTTAATGTAGCAGGTCCGATTTGGGAAATTTACTCCACGGATTATTTTTACGCTTCTCTTATTTTATTTATTTGCAGAGAGAGAGAGAGAGAGAGAGAGAGAGAGAGAGAGAGAGAGAGAGAATACATGTACCAGGGCCTCTAGCCACTTTATGCTTCTGAAATGGCATGTGTAGCAGCTAATTTATTATGGTATTGAGGTATTGTCTGAGATTTTAAAAAGACTAGATAGAACCCAAGGGCTCTATCATCAGCAAGGAGCTAACCAAATGACGTTACACCTGTGCAGTGAACACTCTGTCTCAATGTCTGTTATTCAGTAATCAAGATATATTACTAAGTGAGGAAAGCAAGTTGCCAAAGAATTCACCTAATATTCTACCTTCTCTGGAACAGAGAGAGGAATGAAGCAACCAAGGTCTGTGCAGGAACTGCATAAAGACATTCCTGAAGTAGATTAGAAACTCGGGAATAGTTTTGTTTAAAAACTACCTTCTAGCCAGGCATGGTGGTGCACCCCTTTAATCCCACCACTCCAGAGGCTGAAGTAGGCAGATGGCTGGGAGCTCCAAGCCAGCCTGAGACTTCACAGTGAATTCCAGGTCAGCCTGGGCTAGAACAAGACCCTAACCAGAAACCCTCCCCACAAACAAAGAAACAAACAGAACTCTTCTAATGAATTCTTTCAAGTAGGGCTTATAAAGACCTGCTATAAATAATCTTTCCCTACCCCACACCCCCACTCTCACCCCTGGCTTTTCCAAGGTAGGTTCTCGCTCTAGTCCAGGATGACCTGGAGCTCCTTCTCTAGTCTCAGGCTGACCTCGAACTCCTGGCAATCCTCCTACCTCTGCCTCCTGAGTGCTGAGATTGCCCAGCTATATATATATCTCACTTTTAATATGATGTGCATGGAATTATTTTATGATATACAATTTTCCACTTATGCTTTCATGCCAGCACTGTCAATTTTGGATTTTACAGCTCTTTGGATTTGAGATTAAGGATGTTCATCCTATATGTAAAAATGCACCATGGAATTGTGGGTAGTGTGACTGCAGAGAACTTCCTTTTATGTTTTATGGTTTTCCAGTAGTCTATAATTTTAGTTTTATAATTAGATTAATTTAACTATAATAATTTTATAATTTAAATTTGCTGTGATAAAATAGTTATTAAAAAATTCTTGAGAGCTGGAGGACCCGAGTTGGATTCCCCAGGATCCATGTAAAGCCGGATGCACAAGGTGGTGCATGTGTCTGGAGTTCGTTTGCAGTGGCTGGAGGCCCTAGAGTGCCCGTTCTCTTTCTCTCTCACTGCCTCTCAAATAAATAAATCAATTTTAAAAAGAAAAATTATTTTCAGTGCTTAATAAAAGGAAGAACTTTTGACTTTGAGAGTAATTAAAAATTGGAACAGTTTACTAAGAAAGAACTTCCCATTTCTGCAAAACTACTAAAATAGCATTTTTCACTTGCTAAAAGCTAAATGGTAGGTCAGATGACCAACCACAAAATTATAGCAACTAAAGGCGGTGCATAGAATTTTTTCACTTAATAATGAAAGACATGATGGTCACAAACTGTAGAAAAATCCAGATGGCTTGGCAGCCTTTTTGCAGGTCATGTGCCTTATTAAATTTCTGAGATGTGAGTGTAAGAAACTCTTCCTGTTGTTTTTACATAGACAAAATAGTTACAAAGAAAAATTCTGGCCAGGCTTGGTGACACACGCCTTTAGTCCCAGCACTCTGGAGTCAGAGGTAGGCGGATCGCCATGAGTTCGAGTCTACACTGAGACTACATAGTGAATTCCAGGTCAGCCTGAGCTAGAGCGAGACCATACCTCAAAAAAATAAAAATTGAAGAAAAAAAAAAACTAAGGCAGAAAGGTTAGAAAGATCATCAGTCATTTTCCTAAACCAGGAGAGCATAGGAGGCCTCAGAGTGACAGATGTCACTAAGAGCCATGGGGGGGAGCCTCGGGAAGTTACTCCAAAATGCTTGAGGACATTTTTAATAATGATGGCCAGGAGTACTTTTAAACATCCTCTAATATCTGGACAACCCCACCCCCAAAACAATCCAAAACACCAACAGGCATGACGTCACAGAACTACCACATACCTTAATTTACAAAGGAAATATCTCTATGGAGGCACCACTGAAGAGACATCTGTATTTTTATATTTTTAAAAATATTTTCTTTCTTTCTTTATTTGCATGGAGAGAGAGAGAGAGAGAGAGAGAGAGAGAGAGAGAGAGAGAGGAAGAATTGGTGCACCAGAGCCTCCAGCCACTGCAAACAAACTCCAGCTGCATGCACCACTTTGTGCATCTGGCTTACATGGGTACTGGGGAATCAAACCCAGGTCATTGGGCTTTAGAGGCAAGTGCCTGAAGAGACAGCTATAAAGAAGCAGCAAGGGCTGGGAAGATGACTTAGCACTTAAAGCTTCTTGCTCGCAGTCTGCCGACCAGGGTTCAATTCCCAAGCCACCTGTGCAAGCCGGACACACACACAAAAATGCATTTATGTGTACAGACGTGCCTGCACATGCGCACACACACAAATACATATGCAAATAAATTTTGCAGGGCATGGTGTAGCACTCCTTTAGTCCCCACTAGAGAGGGAGACTGAGTTAGGAGGATCACGGACTACAGAGTTCCAGATCAGCCTGAGCTAGACAGAGTGTGACCCTGCTTCTAAGTGAATACAGTAAATGACTAAATATTCATTAAGTGTCAGCAAGTTACCCAGTCTGGGAGTTTCCATCTCTAATGGCTTGTCCTTTTCAGACCTCTATCTACCACAACCCATACCAGCCGCCTGGGACTGTCAAGGTTCTGGCACTGTCAGGACAAGAGCACATAGACATTAGTCACCTAAAGAAACACACCTGATTCCTACCTGGCTGTTGGGTTTTCTTGCTCACACACTGCCAGGCTCCTGAAGTCTGGCTCCAGGAGGAAAAGTCGGACCTGGTAGGAGCTGAGAGCCGACAGGCTGGTGGTCTTCCCTGGCCTTCGGCCGAATGGCGAGGGCGTTGTTTGACAGTTTATCTTCTCTGCTCCCACCCAGGTCCCTGGAGGAGGCCACTCCTGCCAGTAGGTCCACATTGCTGAGAGGTGGGGCCTGCAATCCTCACTGCACCTACTTTGCTGAACCTTCCCTAGGGCGGCACCTTGGGCACTGGAATGCATTCCAGCCGAGTCCAGGCCTCACTGGCTTTCCCAGATTACACTCTCAGCCTGCTTCTTATAAATACACAATGTTCTAACTACTACACATCCTCTGCCCAGCTAACATAATAAATAGGAAAGCTTGGTGGTACACGCCTTTAATCCCTGCACTCAGGAGGCTGTGGTAGGAGGATCAACATAAGTTCAAGGCTAGCCTGGGCTAGAGTGAGACACTGCCTCAAACATAAATAAATTAAATAAAGTAAATCACATACATCTTTTAAACCAGGTGTGGTGGTGCACGCCTATGATCCCAGCACTCGGGAGGCTGAGGTAGGAGGATCACCATGAATCCCAGCTCAGCCTGAGCTAGAGTGAGACCCCCAAACAAACCAACTAACCAACCAACAAAAGCCAAGTTTTATGGGCAAGGGAGATGCCTCAGCAGTTAAAGGCACTTGCTTACAAAGACTGCGGGACTGAGTTCAATCCCCCAGCCACACACATAAAGCCTGATGGGCGTTCATTTGTAGCCGGAGACCCTGGGAGCAGAGAAGATAAACTGTCAGACTATGCCCTTTCCATTCAGCTGAATGCCAAGGAAGACCACCAGCCTGTCGGCTCCCAGCTCCCAGAGCACCGAGTCCAGCCAGACTTCAGGAGTGTGGTAGTGTGTGAGCCATGCACACCAGGGTCTCTTGCATACACACACACACACACACACACACACACACACACACACACACACACAGGTTCACATAAATAATAAATAGGAAAGGATTTCCCAAATACTTAAGTACCAACTAAATGTTAGCATCAAAATGAGAATCGTTAGCCCTTGAGGTTAGCAATTATTGGAGCTCCAGGGACACAATTGGCTAGTATGTGGTACTTACAGGATTTAACTGACTTATCTACGTATTTTGTGATGCTAAGGATGGAACCCAGGGCCTGGAGCGTCCTAGGTATGTGCTCCACCACTGAGTCACGCGCTAACCCTCACTTTGTTTTTCTAGGCACCCATGATCAGGGCTGTTAAGCCTTCCAGGAGCTGGGGAGACAGCTTAGTAAAGAAGCACTCGCCACACAAATATTAGGATTGCAGTCAGATCCTCAGCAAATGCGCAAATGCTGGGTGGATGGTGACAGGTTTGTAACCCCAGCAAGCTTGGGAGACAGAGGCAAAGGATCCCAGAGCAAACCAGCCAGCTGGACTAGTTGAATGGGTTCAAGTGAAAGACCCTACCTCGGTGAAATAAGGTGGGGAACAATCGAGAAAGACACCCCACGCTGACCTCTGTCCTCCTCCACACGCAGGTGCACACTAGTGCATGTGAACTCGCCCACACGTGTGCCCACACCCAAATGAACAGACATGCACACCATACATATATACCTGTACAAATAACAATAAATAAACGATTTCTATGTATTATCACACACAATGTTCACAAGGAAATACGTGAAGTATTAGGGTGGTGCCCATTTTACAGATGGAGAAACAGAAAGAGGCTGCCATTACATAAGCTTTCCCAGGGCCGCAGAGCTGGTGGAGCTGGGATACTGGATTCGGACACGGTCTGGCTCCAATGTCTATACTCGAGGTTACCCTTGACACAAGCCAGGAGAAAAATAGGAGTTGCTCATATAAGTGCCCCTGAAGTCATGAATCATTAACTTTCAGCCCAGCTCATAGATTGGGTGGCCTGAGTGTCACTCGCTGAGGAAGAAACCTTGAGTGAGTTACTCATGAACACATGACTGCTCGGGGTTCACTTCCTGAAACAGGCTTCCTGGAGAGCAGAGCTGGGGACTCACACCAGCTTCATTTGGGGAAAGTGGTCCCATCTCCCTGATCCCTGTGCCCACCCTCGGTCCTCCACATGCCCTGAGCCCAAAGTAGCTAGTGTACTTCCGCCAACCGTGCCTGCACACGAGGGTCCTTGAGCACAGCTGTGTGCACACTAAACATCTCCCAGGTGGCCCCAGAAAGATTCCCGCAGAGTCAACAGCCGCATGAAGAGAGCTTTGGAAAACAGCCCAAAACACCAAGATGTTCCCCTCTGCCATGGGCAATCACTTTGAGACAGGGTCTCATATAGTCCAGGCTGTTAAGTAGCTAAGGATACCTCTGGGGTGATAGGCATTCCCCACCATGCTTGGTTTTAGGAAGCTCTGGGGATCAAACCTCATGCATGGCATTCAAGCATTCTACACCCCCAGTCCATCTTTGTTTTACAGTCCAATTTTTTAAAATCCTGTTTTACCTTTCCTGAGCCTTTTTGGCATTTCATGCTTTTTTTAAAATTTAATTAATTTCAAAGGAGAGAGAGAATATGGATGCACGAGAGCCACCAGCCACTGCAAACAAACTACAGATGTATGTGCCACTTTGTACACCTGGCTTTACATGAGTACTGGGGAATCGAACCTGTGTCGTTAGGCTTTGCAGGCTGATACATTACCACTAAGCCACATTCTCAACTGTGGCATTTCATTTTAAAAATCTGGAATAACCTAACACTTAGCTATAAGCAGGAATGTAGCCAAGTAAGAAACCAAAAGTCTCCAATCTCCGTCTTTTCACCATGTTTCAAGCTCAAGAGTTTGGGCCGTTTCCCCAACATCAGCCCAAATCCCATGATGAGAATGAATGCATCACTGTAGAGTCCCTGGTAAAGAAGCCAACAGACAGGCATGTCAGAGCCTATGCCTGGCACTGTTCTCCAACGACCTCCCTCTGCCTGTAGTTCTTGCTTCATTCATTTCCACAAACCTTGCAATTTCCATATTCTCACCTGGTTATCAACTTAAGCTGACCTTATATCTGAAAACTTGTAATTTTTTCCCTGTCATTTTCTCTTTTACCTTCATATCTGGAGTTACTATAATTAGGTATCAGGAACTAAGTGATATGGGCTCTCTATGCCTCAGTTCCTCTCTCTCTCTGGTGACCAGAACTTTGCTTTGAGAACTGACAGATCCAACGTACGCCAAGTGCTTGGCATTATGCCTAGTACATAACAGATGTTCAAAGCGTAATAGTGGAAATCCATAGATCCAAAACCTAGGGCTGGAGAGATGGCCCAGCAGATCAGCAGTTAAAGGCACTTCTTTGCAAAGCCTGGTGGCCCGGGGTTTGATTCCCTAGTACCCAGGTAAAGCTAGATGCACAAAATGGCATATGCATCTGGAGTTCGTTTGCAGTGACTAGAAAACCCTGGTGTGCCCATCCCTCTCTCTCATTCTCTCTCTCTCATTCTCTCTCTCTCATTCTCTCTCTCTCTCTCTCTCTCTCTCGGTAAATAAATCAATTTTTAAAAACTTGCAGTGTGTGCTGGAGAGATGGCTCAGCGGTTAAGGCACTTGCCTCCAGTGCCTAAGGCCCAGGGTTCAATTCCCCAGGACCCACATGGGCCAGACCCACAAGATGATGGCCCTGGTGTGTTCTCTCTCTCTCTCTCTCTGCTTGAAAATGAATAAATAAAATATTAAAAAAAAACAAACTTGCAGTGTTCACTACAAATGTAGAGAAAGGATTACATGAAAATACAACTTGTGTGTGTGTGTGCATGCGTGTGTATGTATGTTACTAAAAACTGAACCTACAGCTTCATACACGCCAGGCCAGTGCTCAACTACTGAGCTATATGTCCAGCCCATTGGAACTTTTTTTAAACACCCTATTAATTTGTTTTACTTTTTGTTTTTTGTTTGCTGAGTCTCACACTGTAACCCAGGCTTGCCTTGAACTCACAGCAATCCTCCTGCCTCAGCCTCCCTCGTGTTGAAATTTATAGGTGAGAGCTACCACATCCAGCTTAACTTGTTTTACTCCTAAAATATCAAATCTACAGGACAATGCTTAGCTAATCCTTAGTGATGACCATCCTTAGAGGAGTCTGTTCTGATGTGGGGAAGTTCTCTGGGCAATTGATCAACTGCCAAAATGGCTACAGAGAATTTTTTTTCTGATTTTGGAAGAAAACAGTTTTATTAACATTTGAGCTTTTTAGTTTTTTTGTTTGTTTGTTTTGGAGGCAAGGTCTCGCTGCCCAGACTGGCCTGAAACTCACTGTGTAGCCCATGATGGCCTCAAGCTCGCTGCCATCCTCCTGCCTCAGCCTCCTGAGTGCACCACCACGCCCGGCCTGAGCTTTCCCTTTGGGAGGCTTATGATCATGGACTTGAATGAGACACTAACAAACAGAGCACAGTCATCCTAGGTGTCTATCAAAGGCCAAAGGGACAAAGAAAATGTGATGTAAAGTTGGGCGTGGTGGCTTACATCTTTAATCCCAGCACTCAGAAGGCTGAGGCAGGAGGATTATGAGTTAGAGGCCAGCCTGAGACTACATAGTGAATTCCAGCCTGGACTAGAGTGAGACCCTACCTGGAAAAACCAAAACACAGAACAATCAAATAAATAAATAAAAGGGGAAGTAGCACAGGGGTGCATATGCTCAAGTGTGCATTATATGCACGTATGGAAATGTAAAGAAACCCTTCTTTATACAATATATGCAAATTATTTTTCAAAAGCAAAAGAACTCATAAAAAGGGCCCTGCAGTGTACTTGTAGCCTGGACATTTGGGTCATATGGAAATCCTCTTATGGAAGACCGTCATCCCCAAGATTTACCAGAAGCACTGGGATCTCAGAGCACATTACTTAGCAAAGTTTCACAGACCATTCAACTGGGCTCAGCCTTCGCAATTGAGGAGAACAGACTCCTTACCAGAACTTTCTAGGTACGTGAGCAGACACAAGCAAACTGAGCACAGTCCTTTCCTCACATATGGTTCTCTCGCTGGCATCCTGTAAACATATATTATAAATACACAGTTCCAGCAAAATCTTTATTTCATGGGGCTGGAGAGATGGCTTCCCTTCAAGCCTGAGTACCTGAGTTCAAAACCTCAGTCCCCACGTAAAAGCAGGAAACCCGTGACAGGCTTCTGTAATCCCGGCAGCTGATGGGAGGCAGAGACAGGAGTTTCCCTGAAGAGCAAGGGACTGTTGGCTTCATCCAGACGGTTTTGAGGCCTTTCAGGCAACGACATCTAATCTACACTGTACCTCTCTGCACCTGCTTTGTCCTCACACCACGCAACATGTTGGTGCACGTGCAAATAAATCAATTTTTAAACAAGTTTACGAACTGACAGTCTGTAAGTAAAGGCAATCAAATGTCACACAGATGCCCCAAAAGAATCTTGGAACCAGCCAGAATCAGCTACAGCCCAGGCTCCTGCGGTCACTGGGAAGGGCTGGGCCAGACAGAACTGCAGTGAGGGGGTTCTCCACTCACACCAGCCTCCAGTCAGAACCCCCCGAAAGATGGACAGGAGATGGCTCAGCAGGTAAGCCTGCAAATCCTAAGGCTCCGGGCCTCATCCCCCAGTCCCCACCTAAAGCCAGATGCACAAAGTGGCGCATGCATCTGGAGTTCGTTTGCAGCAGCAGGAGACCCAGGCGCGCCCATGCTCACGCTTACCTACTCACTGTCTGCTTGCAAATAAATAAATAAAATATTTAAAAATAAATAAAATTAATTTCTTCAGTCCTAAAACAAAAAAATAACCAGAAGAGAGGTGGGTAACGGGCTTGGATACTCCATGAGGGTGAGGTGTGAGGATGGGGTTAACCAATTCCATCTAAACCCAAAATGATGGCTGACTCCCTATCCTGGCAGGAGATGAACCAACTCTAACAGTCATCCCGCTGAGACAGAACAGAGAAAGCTAGGCAGGTCTCAGCCAGGGACAGAGGCCAGAGACCAGAAGGTGCCCAACACCTGATCTCTCATGACACAAGAATGAACACTCGTAACTGGGATTAGAACTCATGCCTGACATTGACCTATGATGTCCCCTGCAGATCCCAGCCCCACCCAGGTATGGGTGACTCTATGATCCTTCCTCCAGATCTAATAATGAACCAGATCCTTCCCTACCTACCTGAACCAAACCCTATAAAGATGGAACCCAGTACAGCCTGGGTTCTTCCTGAGATCTTCTCAAGTTCCCGAGGCCCTCTCTTCTCCGTCTGGTGTGGTCTGAGCTTCCCCCACGTGTCTTGGTTCCCAGCCTCACTCGGCCACCTGGCCAGGTGGGGAAGGGAGACCTAACCCTGTCTTTTAAGTGTCTTGTTAATTCTAGTCTCTCTGCTGTCTGCCTGATGGTCTCTAACTTACCATGTGTGGATCCCCACTGGGGATCAGCCATGTGGGTTCCCCCCTTTTCCCCCACTCCCCCTTTGGGAAACACATGACCGATAGATACCAAGTGTGTCCCCCTCACTAATTCCAATTTCCCGGCTCTATCTCGGTCTCTGATTTACTATGTGTGGATTCCCACTCGGGATCTGCCACATGGGCGCTCTCAGGTGTTCGAAGCCCCTCTAGATCCTTCCTCGAAGCTCTGATGTGTCTGTTGGCAGCCTCCTTTGGAACGTTACCTCCACCTCCTAAGCCCCAGTTGCTCTGGGTTTCCATGGGATCCCCAGCTGCATCCTAATCTCACTTCCTAAACCCCAGTTCGTCGGGCTTTCCATGTTTTTGCAACCGCTTCTGAACTTCATTTTGTCAGCCTGTCTTTCTAGTTCTCACGGGTTCCCAGCTTCATTCTAACTTTACTCTCGAAGCCTCTATTTCTTGCTAACTTCCTTTTTTTTTTTTTTTTTTTTTGGTTTTTTGAGGTAGGGTCTCGCTCTAGTCCAGGCTGACCTGGAATTCACTATGGAGTCTCAGGCTGGCCTTGAACTCATGGCGATCCTCCTCCTACCTCTGCCTCCGGAGTGCTGGGATTAAAGGCGTGCACCACCACGCCCAGCAAAATAAATATATTTTTAAATATTTTATTTATTTATGAGAGAGAGAGAGAATGGGCATGCCAGGGCCTCCAACCACTATAAATAAACTCCAGACACATGCACCACCTTGTGCATTTGGCTTTATGTGGGTACTGGGGAATCGAACTTGAGTCCTACTGCTTAGCAGGCATATGCCTTAACCACTATACCATTCCTCAAGCCCTGATTTTTTTTCAAAGAGGAAATAACAGTTGATTGTTTTAATAAATATGAGGACGGCATATGTTCCAGGTCAGCCCGGGGTAGAGTGAGATTCTACCTAGAAAATAAAACAAACACCAGCTAGGTGTGAGGGTTTGACCCAGGTGTCCACCACAAGCAAATGTGTTCTGAATGCTAAATCCCCAGCTAATGGCAATTTTGGAATTAGAACTTTGTTGGGGCTGTGTAGTTGGGGGCGGGCTTATGAAGGTTATGGCCAGCTTCCCCTTGCCAGTGTTTGGCAGACTCTCCTGTTGCTGTTGTCCACCTGATGTTGGCCAGGAAGTGATGTCCAGCCTCTGCTGATGCCATCATTTTCCCTGCCATCATGGAACTTCCTTCCCCTCATCTGTAAGCCTAGATAAACCCATTCCTCCACAAGCTGCTTCCGCTTGGAGGTTTGTCACAGCAAGGAGAAGCTGACTGCAGCACTGGGCATGGCTGAACAGGCCTGTAACCCCAGTCCTTGGGGTGGGGACAGAGACAGGAACATTACTGGGCTCACTGATCATTCAGTGAGAGATTCTTCTGTCCTCCACATGCAGCACACACATCTGTAACACACATGAACATGCACCATATGCATGAATCACATACTGCACACACGCCAAAAAAAAAAAAAAATGCTGAGAATTGAAAGCTCCTTGCAGAAAGGGGCAGAGATGGCAGCAGAATCAGCGGCAGGAAGAGGAAGTGCAGGGGATTTTAATTTATTTATTTTTAATTTATTATTTATTTATTTATTTATTTATTTAGTAGTTTTTAGAGGTAGGGTCTCCTTCTAGCCCAGGCTGACCTGGAATTCACTATGTAGTCTCAGGGTGGCCTTGAGCTCACATGATCCTTCTACCTAGGCCTCCATCTCTGCCTCCCTCATGCTGGGATCAAAGGCATGAGCCACCACACCTGGCTTCCAGTTATAGCTTTCAATCTTCATGTTCTTAAAAATATTTTTAGGGCTGGAGAGATGGCTCAGCAGTTAAGGCACTTGCCTCCGGTGCCTAAGGCCCCAGGTTCAATTCCCCAGGACCCACATAAGCCAGACCCACAAGGTGTGGCCCTGGTGCTCGCTCTCTCTCTCTCTCTCTCTCTCTCTCTCTCTCTCTCTCTCTCTCTCTCTCTATCTATCTATCTATCTCTATCTCTCTGCTAGAAAATGAATAAATAAAATATTTAAAATATATATTTTTTTAAAGTTATTTGTTTGAGGGAGAGAATGGGCATGTCAGGGCCTCTTGTCACTTCAAAGGAACTCTGGAAGAAAGCATCACTTCGTGAAGCTCTCTTTACATGGCCACTGGGGAATTAAATTCTGGCCGGCAGGCTTTGCAAGCAAGCACCTTTAATCACTGAGTTATCTCCCCAGCACTTAATACCATAAAAATAAAGGCTATTAGTGCATCATTTCATAGACAGGAAAGCCAAAACTTACCAAATTTAAAGTATTGGTCCAAGGTCACACAGCTAGAACATGAAAGAGCTGGTATTCAAGCCCAGGTGTGCCTGACTTCTATAATGATATTAAATGCATCACAGAGGTATTTATATGTAAACCGTATTGTGAACATCTCTTCTCCCAGTTGAGTTACTTAAAATTTTAAACTCTAGGATACAAGGTTTCCTTGTCAGAAGTAGAAGTAAATAAAAAGTTCAAGTTGGTTTTCAAAACATATCAAAGGTAATCCAGGTCTGACAAACATCAAAAAATAAAATAAAGCCAGCATAGTGGTGCACGCCTTTAATCCCAGCACTCGGGAGGCAGAGGCAGAAGGATCACTATGAGTTCAAGGCCATCCTGAGACTACATAGTGAATTCCAGGTCAGCCTGGACTAGAGCGAGACCCTACCTCGAAAAACAAAACAATAATAATAAAATAAAATAAAACACACCAGAATTACCACATATATTTCATGAGTTATTATGAAGCAGGATTTGTTTAAAATGTAATCTCATGATGAACTCCTCAATTTCTGTTCATGCGTTAAACTGAGCACACTGCAATGTTCTTGCAAGGTAAGCCGCTGTTCTAGTCCATCAGACCAGGGCTGCCCACTGGACACTTAAAGGGAGGCATGGCATTAAGCTCTCTAGTAGCTGGACTTGAAGGGTGCAAGCATGGATGACAATGTAAATAATTCTTTGAACCCAACACAGCCAAAGCAGTACCACTTCAAGATGCGTCCAAGATGAAAAGTTATGAAGCAATACGATCTTGGGCTGGAGAGATGGTGCTTGCTTGTTTGCCAGACTTGAAAGCCTGACGAACAGGGTTTGATTTTGATTCCCCAGGACCCATGTAAAACCAAATGCACAGGGCTGGAGAGATGGCTTAGTGGTTAAGCTGTTTGCCTGCAAAGTAGAAGGATGTAAGTTTGATTCCCCAGTACCCATGTATAACCAGATACACAAGGTGGCACATGTGTCTGGAGTTGGTTTGCAGGGGCTGGAGGCCCTAGTGTGCCCATTCTCTTTCTATCTCTATCTGCCTCTTTCTCACTCTCTCATTCTCAAACAAATAAGTAGATTTTTTAAAAAATTAACAAACCAGATGCACAAAATGGCCCATGTGTCTGGAGTTTGCAGTGGCAGGAGGCCCTGGTGCACACAGAGTCATCCTATCTTTCTGTCTCCCCTTCTTTCTTTCTCTCCATAATAAATTTTTTTAAAAATTTAATTTACTTATTTATTTGAGGGAGAGAGAGGCAGACAGAGAGAATGGGCGTGCCAGGGCCTCCAGCCACTGCAAAGGAACTCCAGACACACACACCGCCTTGTGCATCTGGCTTTACATGGGTGCTGGAAAATTGAACTCGGGTCCTTCTGCTTTACAGGCAAAGGCCTTAACCGCTGAGCCATCTCTCCAGCCCATCTCCATAATAAATCTTTTTTAAAAGAAATGTATAGTTGAGCTGGGAGTGGTGGGCCAGCCTGGGCTGGAATGAGACCCCGGTCTCAAAAAAAAAAAAAAAAAAACATGAGGGGGCTGGAGAGATGGCTCAGCAGTTAAGGCACTTGCCTTCAAAGCCTAACCACCCAGGGATTCGATTCCCCAGGACCCACATAAAGCCAGAGGCACAAATCAGCACAAGCATCTGGAGTTCCTTTGCAGTGGCTAGAGGTCCTAGCGTGCCTATTCTCTCCCCCTCTCTCTCTCTTTCTCTCAATTGCATATAAATAAAATATTTTAAAAATAATACAAGACCGAAATGTACAGTTGAGAAAAGTAGTAAGAATTTTACATACTTAGAAGATTCCAAATAAAGTTGTGCTTAACAAAACATTAATTAATTAAAATTTTAAATCAGCCCAGTTATACCTAACCACATTACATTTCCGGGGTCACAATGACTAGTGGCTATTGTACTGGACAGTGTAGCTAGGGACTACGAATTTGGGGGGTTATTTTCTCCTACATGCTAAAAGTAGACCGGAAAGCCGAAGAGGACTGTGGGTAATAATGTGGAATGACTTTTCCCTACTTTTCGAGATTAACTGACTGTATTCACTGTTTCCATTAAAGTTGCTCAAGCTGCCGTTGAAAATGAGCAGAAAAAAACAAAGTCTATGGGGGCCATTATGAATTCATTACTTTGCTTTCCTAACAGATTGTACTTGGGGTCATTAAATGAATACCTTGTCCATGTGACTGGACCACTTAAAGATTTGATCCCAACAAATCCTTGTTTGCAAAACCAAGAAAACTAAGAGGATTAGCTGTTTCCATGTTAGTTAAACTAGGAAAATAGTTTCTCCTGTTTTTTTTCTGAAAACTTTAGCTGCGTACAAAGGAGTAAGTTGGTATGGAATGGAATTCACGTGCCAAATGAAAAAGAAAAAGAAAATAAGATCAAGTTCCTCTGAGCCCAAATCTGCGTCCTCCATTCCAGAGCAGCAGAGAGGGTTGGAATCCTCAGGAAGGATGCCTCTCACCGCAGAAGGAAGAAAGTAACTCAATTACCCCGTTTAGATCCTAATTGTTTCATTAGGCTCTAAGGAAAAGTGCGCACATCAACCTCACCACTGGCTGCGATGAGCCTGCCTCACATGGCAGTCCGTCAACCAGAGTAGCCAGGGTGGAGCTTTGCGTGTCCGCGCGTGTCTCAGCAGCCACACTTCGCAGCAACACCAAAGCCTCCGCAAGAAGAGGTGTTTCGACACATGATCAGGCAAGGTCATTAACCACGTTCCCAGCAGCACTGAGATCATGACAGGTCATCCATCAAGCATGACACATGGAGAGCAGATCTTTAGGGCAAACGCAGAGGGTGATGACTCACAGCTCATGCCCCACACCAAATATGCCTGGCAAAGAGCAGACATTCTAGAAAAGTGTTGAGTGAACAAATGAATATGTTTTAGCGAACAGAGGCAGAGCCTCGAAATGAAAGATTTATAATGGATTTGTTTTGTTTTGTTTTGTTTTTCGAGGTAGGGTCTCGCTCTAGCCCAGGCTGACCTGGAATTCACTATGGAGTCCCAGGGTGGCCTCAAACTCATATCAATCCTCCTACCTACCTCTGCCTCCCCAGTGTGAGTGCTGGGACCTGGCCATTATGCACTCTAGTTCTCTGGTGAGGCTCCTCGTTCATTGGGTCAGAAAGACAGCACAATTGGGCACCGTGGCACCCAGGAGGCTGAGGCAGGAAGGTTATCAGGAACTTGAGACGAGCCAGGGCTACACAACAGAATCTTGTCTAAAACAAACAAACAAAAGCAGTCAAGGGTGGACATCCTTTGGGGGAGGGGGTGTGTTTTGAGGTAGGGTCTCTCTCTAGCCCAGGCTGACCTGGAATTCACTATGTAGTCCCAGGCTGGCCTTGAACTCACGGCAATCCTCCTATCTCCACCTCCAGAGTACTGGGATTAAGGTGTGTGCCACCACGTCCGCTTTACAAGAGCATCAGCTACAGATCTCAGCCATCAAACAAACGGAAAGAGCTGAGAAAAGAGGGTTCTACCTGTGGGGGTGGGGAAGAGAAGAGTCTAGACATCCAATAATGGCAGTCAAGGGAAGGGGAAGAAGAGCCAGGGAGAGATAAAGAAGCAGAGGAATGGCTTTGAGAGTTCATGTGGTGCATTGGAGGAACTTCACTGCTGACTTGGAGAGCAGAGCTGGGGGAGGGGAGGGACCAAGAGTCTGGGGCTGATAACCAGGGACATAGCCTGTGCTCTCAAAGAGGAACCTCTGGGCAAGAATGGGAATATTAACATTAAGGAAGAGGGCTTTGGGAGATGGCTGAGTAAGAGCTCTTGCTGCATAAGCATGAAGACCTGAGTTAGATCCCCAGAACCCACATAAAAAGTTGGACATGAGGTGAGCATCGTAGCTCACACCTTTAATCCTGAGATCCACGGCAAACTCTTATTGAGACCAAGAACCAAAAGGAAACTCCCAGGGGTCTAAACAGGGGTCTACAGAGAATCTCGTGAAATCAACAATGTCTGTCTCATTTCACCTATACTGATCTCACTCCTCTTTGGAGATTCTGTTTGTATTTTTCAGAAGGCAGTGAGAACTGAGGACAACCCATCTCCACCAATAGGACATGGGAAGATGGCTGACACTCTTTGAGGAAGTGGCGAGATGAGCAAGAGACCTTCCTCCACAGCAAGTCAGATGACCTATGAAAGGACAACGGAGACAGACACCAAGGATGCCCAACACAATCTCCAAAGCAGAAATCCAGAGACTCTTAAGACCTCAACAGTAAAGCAGACTTAAAACTCACCCACCATGACTCAGGGAACTGTGCAAAAGAGGGGACAGAAAGATTGTAAGAGCCATGGTGGGGGAGAATATCCAGAAACATTGCCCCCTCAACAACACCACAAAAAGAAAAGAAAAAAAAAAAAAACA
>PVHP010026388.1:0-16317 GCA_004024765.1 Zapus hudsonius | reverse complement strand
AGTGGGCTTATGGGGGTTATAAGCCAGCTTCCCCTTGCTAGTATTTGGCACACCTTCCTGCCGCTGTTTGCAGTGCTGTGGCAGAGGTGATGTCCAGCCCTCTGCTCATGCCATCGTTTCCCCTGCCAGGATGGAGTCTCCCCTCGAGTCCGTAAGCCAAATAAACCCATTCCTCTACAAGCCACTTTTGTTTGGGTTCTTTCTGTGCAGCAACTAGAAAGCTGACTGCAACAGTTGGGTTCTTTTCTGTGCAGCAATGAGAGAAGTTAACTACAACAGTTTTGGTATCAGAGAATGGTATCAGACTTTGCTACTAGAACCCTGATTCTATGGCTTTGGCCTTTTGGAACTGATTTGCAGGAGGAATGCAGACATGTTTGAAACCTCAGCTTAAGAGATGCTTTGTGGTGCTGTAAGTACAGCTCGATGGACTATTCTGGTCAGAGTTGAAATACCTAAATGCAGAAAGAACTATGGTCTGTGAGTGAGAAAGAACTTTGTCAGGACTGGTCTAGAAGCAGTTTGTGTGAGAGGCTTGCTCTGTTCTAGCTACCTGTGTCCTGAGAACTTGTGCAAGGATATATTTCATAAAAATGGACTGGTGTGAGCAGATGGCACAGAAAGAAAAAATATTTTTGGGCCTAATTGCTTCCTCTTCAGCTGCGATTGTTTGAGAGATGACAACCATTGAGATGGGGCCAGGTGATCTGCATTGGGGCAGCAGAAAGGATGCAGACATCTTTGAAGTAGGGGGCCTGAATTTTGAAGGTTTCCTGCTCTTCAAAGTTGGCTTTCCCCCTGGATTAACAAGATGATAGCTCACTTGGGTACTATGGAGTATAACAAATGTAGGAAGAGAGGGCCATTGGACTTAAAACATGGTTTTGTTTTTTATTGTTTTGGAAATGGCCATGGGCAGTGTGAAGCAGGTATGTTGGATTACCTGTGTGGAAGCCCAATGGAGCTATGAGGATGAACTGTGGATTGCAGTGGAGATCCACTGAAATACCAGGACTGTGGGATGGCTGCCTAGGAGAGTTGCCAGCAGTGGATGAAGTTTTCTGGGACTGTGAATAGCCAAGCGGGAGAAACGGAATTGGAACTCCAAGAGATCAGTCACTGGTTATTATTGAACTTGGAGTTAGAGTTTGATGTTTTCCATGCTTGTTTTAAATTTTGTATTGGTTCAATCTGTCTTTGCTAATGCCCAATGCCATCTTTTGCAGTAAAAATGTTCTGTGTGTGTTTTTTGGTATTATGGCTCAGTTGAAAGCAAAACTGTGGGGACTCTTAAAGTTGAGCTGAGGGGCTGAAGAGATGGCTCAGCGGTTAAGGTGTTAGCCTGCAAAGCAGAAGGACCAGAGTTCGATTCCCCAGTGCCCACATAAAAAGCCTGATGCACAAGGCGCATGTGTCTGGAGCTTGTAGTGGCTGGAGGCCCTAACATGTCCATATTCTCCTCTCTCTCTTTCTCTCTCTCTCTCTCTCTCTCTCTCTCTCTCTCTCTCTCTGTCAAATAAATAAAAAATATTTTTAAGAAAAGTTGAGCTGAATGGATTGCATTTTACATTGTGTATGATTATTAATTTGTGGGAGCCAGGGCAGATTATGATGGTTTGATTCAGGTGTCCCACCCCCAGCTGATGGAAATTTTGGAATTGGAACCTTGTTAAAGGTATGCTGTTGGGGACGGGTTTATGGGGGTGATAAGCCAGCTTCCCCTTGCCAGTGTTTGGCACACTCTCCTGCTGCTGTTGTCCACCTGATGTTGGCCAGGAGGTGCTGCCCACCCTCTGTTCATGATATCATTTCCCCTACCATCATGGAGCTTCCCCTCGTGTTCATAAGCCAAAATAAACCCATTGCTCCCATGAAACAGTTTTTGGTTAGGTTCTTTTCTGCACAGCAATGAAAAGTTAACTACAACAGAACTCTTAATTTGAAAACACTTTTAGAAGCAGGGTGGTACAGGACCATAATCTCAGGTATTTGAGAAGCTGAGGTTTGAGGATTAAAAATTCAAGGTCAGTCTGACCCACATAGCTCAAAGCCAGGCTGGGCAAATGTGACCTTGTCCCAAAATTTAAATACATGCATGAAAAAGAAAACAATTTTGGCTTCTTTCCTCTCTTGGAGGTGTCTCATTTCACTCTGCTAACAAATGATATCATCCCTGAATTCCCCAGGATTTTCTGAGACTCAGACCTGTGGGAGATGGATTTGAATCTCTGGTAAACTGCTGAACTTGCCACCTGAGTTAAAGAGGAATGTGAGCTCTGCAAGGGACATGATCACTCCATGGTGCCGCTTTCTCTTCCACCCCAACTTCTGACACATAAATATACCCTTATTAACAATGGAAAGGTCAGTTGGGTGTGGTGGCGCACGCCTTTAAACCCAGCTCTCTGGAGGCAGAGGTAGGAGGATTGCCATGAGGTCGAGGCCAGCCTGAGACTACAGAGTGAATTCCAGGTCAGCCTGGGCTAGAGCGAGACCCTACCTTGAAAAAAAAAAAAAAAAAAGAAAGAAAGAAAGATCAGATACTGTGGCTGGGTCCAAAGGAGTGTTTTGTTTCTTTACTGTGTTTGAATGAAGAAACACCTGGTTTGTTTGGCCTTGAGATGCATTTGGAAACACCTGCTTCCTGTTCTTTTTGTTTGTTTTTTCTCAGGTATTGTCTCAATCTAGCCCAGGCTAACCTGGAATTCACTATGTAGTCTTAGGCTGGCCTCAAACTCACATTGATCCTCCTACCTCTGTCTCCCAAGTGCTGGGATTAAAGACGTACGTCACCACCCTGGGCTCTGTTTTTATTTCTTACAAGGCACAGGCTATGTCTGCCATCCTGAGTGCCCCAGCAAGAGTGGTGACTGACCGTGTCCTTATTCCCTCAGAGCTCACTGCTTTCCACCTGGCCCAGCTCGTGCTCTCCCTCCCACTGGCTTCTGGTCAGGCAAGCTGTGTGTACACTTCTGAAGACGGCTGACTGTTATGAAAACCTTTGCCACATAAACAGAAACAGGGCATGGGCTCTTGCTGACACGAATGCCAACAACTTTTCTCTTATAACCTCTGGAACACAATTGCATCAGCTCAGGCATGTGACTCAAGAAATTTCAGCTCAAAGACCATCTGATGAAGGATGGTTCTTCAGTATGGCGAAATGCCCAGCTGCTCAGGTGGATCTGCTTCCACACTAATTCCTAAAAGAGTTCTGCTGACTTTCTGACGCAGCCTCATAAAGGTGGGTTTGTCCTGACCAGGGTTGGAGGGGTCTAAGCCTCTGGCTGAATGGCTTGAGGAACAACTTCAGAGACTGGTGTGTTTCTGGGCTAATCTGAGCAGTGTATGTGCCTTCAGGACAGAGTGAATGAATGAGCAAAGCACCCATTCATTCATGGATATTTTTGAATAGATACAGTCAGGGACCAGAGATATTATCTTAGTTTTTGTGTTAGTCTAGCAAAATACCCAAGACTGGATAATTCACACTGGACTGAAATTTATTTTCTCTCAGTCCCGGAGGTTAGAAGGTCAAGACTGAGGGGCTAGCTAGTTTGGTTTTGAAAATAGGCGCTGCCCATTGATGGCAAGTTTGGGTGTCCTTACATGGTGCAAGAGTGGAGAAGTGAACTTGCAACCTCAAGGCCTTTGACAAGGAAGACACAAATCCATCATGAGGTGGAGTCCTCCGCGTGAGGCAGCTCTACAACCCACTCCCCACTCCCCAGAACCACTGCAGTGGGGATGGTGGGTCAGCACGAGTTTCAGAGGGGACACAGACATAAAGATAGGGGGTGCAACTTGTGCTCCTAAGAGCTCATGCAATGGGGTGACGGATGGAAGGACCATCAGCCTATGCTGCTGATAGACACCCCGTGATCGCACTGACAGAGGTACGTGGGGGCATGTCTCACCCTGGAGGGCTGACAGGTGTCTGTCTGTGAAGGCTCTGTGGAGGAAAGGATCCTTGGATTGTTCTGGAAGAAAACAACTGGGTCGAGTGTGGTGGTGCACGCCTTTAGTCCTAGTACCTGGTAGGAGGACTGCTGTGAGTGAGAGCCTGCCTCAGAAAAAAAAGGAAAGAAAAGAAGAAAGTTGGGTGCTGAGGAGACTGCTCAGTGGTTAAGGGGCTTGCCTGCAAAGCCTAACGAATCAGGTTCGATTCCCCTGTACCCAGTAAAGCCAGATGCACAAGGTGGCTCATGCATTTGGAGGTCATCTGCAGCAGCTAGAGGCCCTGGTTTGTCCATTCTCTCTCACCCTCCCTCTCTCTTTCTCCTTGCTAATAAAAATAAAACTAGATTGTTCATTTAAAAAAATCAAGGGCTGAAGAGATGGCTTAGTGGTTAAGGCATTTGCCTGCAAAGCAGAAGGACCAGAGTTTGATTCCCCAGGACCCAAGTAAAGCCTGATACACAAGGTGTCACATATGTACCATTTGTCTACAGTGGCTGGAGGCCCTAGCGTGCCAATTTCTCTCTCTCTCTCTCTCTCTCTCTCTCTCTCTCTCTCTGCTTCTTTCTCTCTCTCTCAAATAAATAAATAAAATATTTAAAAATTAAAAAAAAGGCCGGGCGTGGTGGCACACACCTTTAATCCCAACACTCAGGAGGCAGAGGTAGGAGGATTGCCGTGAGTTCGAGGCCACCCTGAGACTACAGAGTGAATTCCAGGTCAGCCTGGACTAGAGCGAGACCCTACCTCGAAAAACCAAAAAAATTAAAAATTTTTTAAAAAATTAAAAAAAATCAAAATTAGCTGGGCAAAGGCAAAAAGAGTCAGAGGAAGACGGTATGCAGGCATGGGGGGGGGGGGGCTCAGCCGGGCTCTGTCCAGTCTGGAGTGTGAGGTAGACCAGGCTGAAGGCCCTTGAACTTTATGCTCGCAGCTTACAGGACATTCCCAGAGAAAGAACACCAATGAATGGCCTCCCTTGGGATAGTTCTCGAATGTGTGTTTATAGATGGGAGATCTTTCGGAGGGGAAGGCTGAGATCTGGGAGGCCTTCTTGGATGGAGTATTTGGCAAGGCTAGACAGTGCTGCTGTGGAAGCTTCTGGCATGGGTGCTGAGGACAGCGCTGTGGACATGAGCAGGGTTGGGGAAGGAGCAGGGATTTCTGTGACTGCCGAGGGAGCTTGCGTGACCTCCAAGAGGAGGTGCTCCGTGGGCAGTGACCCCTCGGGAGGGTGAGGGGACAAGGAAAGGGCAGGTCTGTTAAAGCTGGAAATCTGAGGGGCTTTGGTCAGAGGCAAGCACAAGAAAGCATTGACGGGGAGGTGCCCAATGAGGGCCCAGAAAGTTCTTCTGAGGTTGAATGACCAGTGGAAAGGGAGGTGCCTGAGTTTGCCTTGTGTGGGAAACAGGGTCTGGGAGTCTTTCGGTGCCCTGCGCTGGCTGGACCTCAGGAATCCCATTCCCTGCTTCTCAGTCAGACCTCAGGTGGGATTTCTACCCCCAACCCAGCTTTCCATGGAAGAAGCCCTCCAAGCCACGGAAGCAAACAGATGCAGGGAGAAGAAGTCTGAGGATATGGATCAGCAGTTAAAGGCACTTGCTTGCAAAGCCTGCCAGCATGGGTTTGATTCCCCAGTGCCCATATAGAGCCTTTGTGGGATGCATCTGGAGTTCATTTGCAGTGGCAAGAGGCCCTGGCACACCCATACTCTCTCTCAACTAAATAAAGAAAACAAGCAAACAAACCACCATAACCACCACCACCACCAAAACCATATGCAGGGAGTCAGGGCTGTCTTTTTAAGCTGCTCCAGTGCCCACCAGCAAGCCACCTTCCCCTTTCAGGGCTTTTCATTTCTGGAGCAATCCTCTCCCACTACATCAAAAAAGATTTTTTAAGGTTCTTTTTTTTCCCTTCCCTCACTTCACTTTATTTTTTTTTAAATCAATTGCTGTGTTGCTAGCAGAATCCCCCTGCCACCTTTTAAAATTATAAAATATGCGTTGTGAAGTACAGTACAAGTTTCTTTCTTTCTTTCATCAACATTTGCCTCCTTTGTTCAGGCCCCCCCCCCCCCCACCAGGCTGGAATAGCCCTCGGGCAAAGCTGGAAGCTGGGAGATGCTTCTCCCCACTGTCCTGTCCAAACCGTCATCCTTTCACCTGTCTTAGGAACACCAGTTCAGCCCAAATCCCACCCCTTTCCACTCAGCTGGGAGGTGTATGTTATTAGGATTCCTAACCCTTCTGGGTGGAAGGGAGGAGATGTCTGTACAGACCTCTAAAGGAAGGCGATCAGTTGTGTAAACATCACCCTTAGCTCCCTTAACCAAACCAGTCCTTCTGCCAGTTGTGTGGGGACAGAGACACCTCCACAGTGTCACCCTCAACAGCCTGAGGAGTTCCCTTTGTCTTTGGAGACCTTGAGTCAGGCAACCCCAGGGTGGCCAGCTTTGATTTAGAAAAGAATTTCAGGACTGCCCTTAAGAAAATGTAGTTTATTGTGCTGGAATTCTTACTTCTCAGATGGTGAGAGGTTTCAACCAGACGCCAGTTAAGGGGCTGCTTTTTCTCATGTCCTCATAATCTTCCCCGTCTTTCTATCCTATCCCGATTTGGATTTTAAATACACTTGTCCATTAAAAGTGAGGCAGGAACTCAGGTGGCTGGCTGAAGGTGGAGAATACATCTGCATCTCTGGTGAGCCTCTGTCCTCATGAGTACAAAGCTCCAAAATGAATGCAGGTCACCCGGTGTGCTGAGGATGAGCTTGCCCCAGGCAGCATCAGTGATGTCATCTGGACAGGTAATGTTTTCATAACACTTTTTAGTTTACCAAACACTTCAGACATCAGAGGCTTGATTCATACAGAAAAAAGGTAAGCTACCTGAGTAAATACAGATATTTTTTCTAGGTTCTAGGTGAAGTTCCATGAAAATTGAGACTTGAAATTGGAAAGAGTAGAGCTAGGTTTATGCATTAATAAATTTAAAACATTTGTAAGAAACTATCCAGTAGGATGTCATTTATGTTAGAAAAAAAGAGGAATGGGAAGAGGAAAGAGCCAATGCTTCATAGTGCTTGCTACATACCAGACCCTGTTGTGGCTGCTTGACCTGAATGGACTTATTGTATTCTTAGAGCAACACTGAGAATTGATTGGTCATGGCCATTATCTCCAACTTACAGACACAGAGGTGTCAGGTTTGTGTCTCTTTCTGTGTGTGTGGCGCATGTGTGGTGTGTGCACAGGTAGGGAAGCAGAAGACAATCTCAGCTGTCCTCCTCGATCGCTGTTCCCCATTGTTTCCTTGAGACAGAGTCTCTCACTGAACCAGAACTGCCGTTTGTGGTCAGACTGACTGACCAGTGCACCCCAGGAAATTCTCTGTTCTCTGCCACCCCACCCCCCTGCTCCAGGATTGAGAGTATAAGAATATAAATCCTAGGGAAAAATGGTCATAGGGCTGGAGAAGTGGTTCAATGGTTAAGGCACTTGCCTGCAAAACCTGAGTTCAATTCCCCAGTACCCATGTAAAGCCAGATGTACAAAGGGATGCATGCATCTGGGATTTGTTTGCAGTGGCTGCAGGCCCTAGCACACCTTTTCTCTGTCTCTGTGTCTACTTGCAAATAAATATTGTTTAAAATGGTCATAAATATATACACTAAGCCGGGCGTGGTGGCACACGCCTTTAATCCCAGCACTCGGGAGGCAGAGGTAGGAGGATCGCCGTGAGTTGGAGGCCAGCCTAAGACTACAGAGTGAATTCCAGGTCAGCCTGGGCTAGAGTGAGACCCTACCTCGAAACCCCCCCCCAAAAAATATATATATATATACACTAAATTGAAAATTATGATCATCTCTGGAGAGAACTAGGAATTAGAGCTCAGGCAGTTAATTTAAACATATCATTAGTGGCAATGTTTCAAGGTTTTTTGTTGTTTTGTTTTGCATGGTTGATTTACTCCCTAAAGAGAAAGGTCTCGTGTTACTTCTGAAGCTAAATGTATCTATAAATCATTTAAAAATATTTTAAAAATCAGTGTTGGGTGCTGGGGAGATGGCTCAGCGGTTAAGATACTTACCTGCAAAGCCTAATGATCCAGGTTGGATTCCCCAGTACTCAGGTAAGCTAGATGCACAAAGTGGCACATGCATCTGGAGTTCACTTGCAGTGGTTGAAGGCCCTGGCACACCCATGCTTGTTTGTGTACTCTTTCTCTCTCTCTGTTTGCAAATAAATAAATAAATAAATATTTTAAAAATCAATGTTGGGGTCAATGCAAGTGTGTCTTTATAAAATTACAATTCTCTTCAACTTAAATGTCACATTGACATGCCATTGAGATCAGAGGGAATATTTCATCTTTCCTCTTGGTCAGTCATGACATCTGAAAATATCTTGCTTTACAGATTAGATGAAAATTTATTTCTGCCAGGCATGGTGTTGCATGCCTTTAGTCCCAGCACTAGGGAGGCAGAGGTAGGAGTTCAAGGCTAGCCTGAGACTACATAGTGAATTCCAAGTCAGCCTGGGTTAGAGCAAGACCCTACCCTTGAAAAACCAAAAAATATATATATATATTTTTAATTTTATTTGGAACAATGCAAGGCATACTGGCAAATACATTATTTTGGTGGGGAAATGTACTTCAGAATTCAGAAACCGAAGCCAAAATTCTCTTATCAGATTAAGTACTAAGTACTAAACTAAGCCAAGGGGAGATTTATTATTTAATTACAAAAATAAAGTAGAACAAACAATAAAACCCCCCCAACTTCTAATGTGCAATATATGAGGTAGTGTGTTAGGATGACAAAAACAGAACCAATGAGAAAGAGAGAGAGAGATTTTAAGCACTTGACTTGCACCGTTGTGAATTCTGAAATCTGTAGATAGCTGGCTAGAAATTCAGGTAAGAGGTGATGATGCAGTCTAGAATTTACAGCGTGAGCTAGGAGGCTGAAAACAGGCTGGGTTTCTATGTTGAAATCATGAGGAAGAATTGCTTCTTGTTAAGGAAACCTGTCTTGCTCTTTAAGTCTTCAATGGATTAGATGGTGGTCGGTGCACAGTCAGGTGATCTGTCTTAAAGTGTACAGACTGTACATTCACAAAACCCTTTACAGTAAGATCTTTGCCTAATCAAGCTGACATAAAATTAGCCACCATGAGCATATTTCACTTTTAACTAAATTCTGGCTGCTCACGAATATGTTAACAACATGTGTGTCCAATGATTTTTTTTTATTTAGGATTGACAAAGATTTAATTGGCATTAAGAAACTCAATCAGTCATTTGAGGAAAAATCTCTGAGCAATCAATACATGCGCGATATATTTAGCCATTCTTATCACTGGTTTTGCTTAACACAAGTTGCATTGTGATGTTGACTCTGAATTATTTTATGGCAGATGAACTAAAAGATCAACTAAAAGAAGGCAAAGGGGCTGGAGAGATGGTTCATTGGTTAAAGGAGCTTACTTACAAAGTCAAGGTTTGATTCCTCAGTACTCATGTAAAGCCAGATCCATGTACCTATTCTCTTTGTCACTTTTCTCTCTGCAAATAAAAATATTTAAAAGAGGAGGGCTGGAGAGATGGCTCAGCGGTTAAGGCACTTGCATCCAGAGCCTAAGGCCCCGGGTTCAATTCCCCAGTACCCACATAAGCCAGACCCACAAGGTGGTGGCCCTGGTGTGCTCTCTCTCTCTCTCTCTCTCTATCTCTCTGCTTGCAAATGAATAAAGAAAAAAAAAGAGCTGGGCGTGGTGACATATACCTTTAATACCAGCACTTGGGAGGCAGAGGTAGGAGGATGGATGTGAGTTTGAGGCCACCCTGAGCCCTAGTGAATTCCAGGACAGCCTGGGCTAGATAGAGCGAGACTCTACCTCGAAGAACCAAAAAAAGAAAAAGAAGAAATAGTTAACATAGGAGCAGGAGAGAAGGCTCAGTGGATCAGTGCTTGCTGAGCAAGCACGAATACCTGAGTTAGGCTTCCCAGAACCCACACTTTAAGCAGTAATCCTAACCCGCCTCCAATGAGATACAGGCACAGACAGGAGCAACTTCCAGAAACTCATAGACCAGCTAGCATGTCAAATGAAATGGAGCAATGACCAAGAGACACTTTCTCAAATGAGCTAAGTGAGGATTGATCCAAAAATTGTCCTCTGACTTCCATATGCACACCGTGGTACATGTGTGGCCATATACACATGAACATCAAATACACATACCAACAACAACCACCCCACCCCAACCCAGGCCTTGGTGCTTCCTGAGAGTTTTGGTTAATGCTCCTCAGTTTACAAATCCATTCAGCAAAAAATGTATTGCAGAGTATTACCCAGCTAGCAAGCAGCGTGGTAGGTTAGAGGAAAACACCGAGCTTAAGATAGCAGCCTGTCTGGTGTCTGGTTTATCAGGACAGATAATCACATCATAAATTTGATGACCACAAAAGTACCTGCCACTCTGAAGGCCTGGGATGGGGTCTCCCTAATTCCAACTGGGGACAGAGCCTGCTCTGAGAAAGGGAGACAGAAGGGCAGTTAGCTTGGCAAAATGTAGGGAAGGGTATAATCCAGACTGAAAAATGAGGGGTGAGAGCCAGGGCTACTCTGGGGGCTGTCCCAGCGTAAGTTAGGGGTAGTTGTATGCGCCATCATTGAAATGGGACTGGTCGAGGCAAGTGTGAGGGCCCGAAGCTGTCCTCAGTCACCAGGCACACTGTGAACGTGGTTAACCATAGGGAGGTCAGGTAGGAAGGCGCTTCAGAGTATAGCTGTTTCTGAAAGACAATGGGAGAGTAGGAGTTTGAGTTCTGGGGTTTCAGAAGTCCTGCATGCGGTGAAACTAGTCTTGCAGTAAGAGAATATGCTCTAATCCTGTACACACTGAAAAATCACTATCACCCATGATTTGGGGTCAACTTTTATAACCAGTAAAAGAATTGTCTTCTATTTTGTTTTGTTTTTAAACCAAACTTGTATTTCATATATAGTGTGACTTGCGTTTTCACTAAAAACTTCATTTGGGAATAGTATTATTAAAATCACTTTTGTTTTTAAAAAAATATTTTATTTGCAGAGAGAGGAGAAAATGGGAGCACCAGGGTTTCCAGTTGCTGCGAACCAACTCCAGACACATAGGCTTTACATGGGTACGGGGGAATTGAACCCAGGTCATTAAGACTTTGCAGGCAAGCTCCTTAACTGCTGAGCCATCTCTCCAGCCCCCCGAACCATACTTTCTAGAGTATAAAGGCTCTCATAGCACCTCAAGTGCCCTCTCAAAGGGGGAACCACAGCAGGCCTGAGTGTTTACACAGCACCCGTCCACTGCAAGGACTCACAGTATAGTGTGTAGTAGAGGTGGTCCTAACATTGACTGGGGATCATACTCTGCACAGAGAGTAAAGTAGGCTGGCCATTACTTAGGGGAGGGAGAACACACCTAAACAGACCATAATCTATTACCAAATAAATAGCTGACCAGTGGAAAAGTTGCCTTTCTCCATTTGCTTCCACACGAATTTAAATTCATCCAATACTGTTCTGCAACTGTATTTCCACATGCTTAAGGTGGGGCGAGGGAGAAGGCTCAGTGCTTAAGGTTGCTTGCTTGTATTCCCCCAAACCTATGTAGAGCCAGATGCTCAAAAGGGAACGTGCAGTGCAAGAGGCCTGCAGTGCTCACACTCATCTCTGCTCACAAATAAAAACTTAAAAAAGAATGTGATCAAGGCAACCTATAAATTTCATGTCTACCACTGGGTCTGTTCTGACAGAAATCCTGTATCATTCCACACACGTTAACAATCAAATCCCTAGCAAGCCAGGGTACTTCTTTCATAAACCAAGATAAGCAGAATACTTGGGTAAGGAGTCTGATGCAAAATCAAGTTTGCAGAGAACAGAATTTCTCCCATGCTAAGTGAACACATTTAGTTCCCAGCTTGTGGGCAGAAGCAGTTGTGCTGTTAAGAAATCTGCAACTTTCAGAAGGTAGGGAGAGTCAGGAAAACCTCAGCCGTTTCTGCAACAAACAAGGATCTGGATCTCCTCATGCAGAGAAAATGGCTGTATTCCCACAATACAGCTTTTATTTGGAAAACATATCAGGTTGGAGATACTAGAAAAAGATAAAAATCTACAAAATATTAAAATTTATTATCTTTAAAGCCATGTATTACTTTGTTCAAATTGTAACTCAGAACCAAATGTAAGAAATTGCCTTCAAGCCCTACTTCAACTGCCTGACAGGTACAGAGAAGATAACTTGCAAAGATCTGAGTGGTGTTTTTCTATCACAGGCCCCTATGCAAACATTCTGGCTCAGTAGGTAGGTTAGGACCTATTGATTCTGTATTTTGAGGCTGAGGATTTAGCTCAATGGTAGAATACTTGCCTAGCACATGTGAAGTCCTGGGTTCAAATCCCAATACCGAAGGGAACAAAAAAAAAACCCCATCTACAGCTGAGTTCAAGTAAATGATTGCAGTAACTGGGCAAGTCTGGAAATGACAAGCTAAGTGGGGAGGGAACACAAGCTACCAGAGTTCGTCCACTCACTCCACACTTCTGCCCAAACTACCTGACAATGAGAAACATTCCACTGAAGTTATCTCTAGAACACAGTTTATTTCAAATCCAAAACACAAAATTACTCATTTTTTCTTAACAGAATGCATCATTTTTACTGCACGAATACTTCAGGTTTCTCTAGTCACAAGTGCAGATTTATTGAACTTTAGGCCCAAATATATATATATCAGTTTACTACAGAGGACACATACTTTAACAATTTTTTTGTTCAGAAAATATTTTACATAAAAACACCCAAAGCATTTACCAACTGTCTAGTCTTCACAATCATTCTTTAGCCAAGATTTGGTGGAGAATGGGCATTTTCTACAGAACACCCTAGGGCTGGATAGAATATAGGACTCCACAGCACCTCAGCTCTCCTGTCTTTGATGGCCTCTGCAGACTTACAGCATCTACCCAGCAATCTTGAAGTTTCCTGTGTGCGATTTGTCCCTGACCAAGACCCTCGTCACGATGAAGTCAACTCACTGACATAAACTACTCGTGGAAGAACTGAACATCTCCCAGTCCGCTTCCTTTACTGTCGGTGTGGAGCTCTCACTTCGAGTGTACTCAGTGGGCACCCGAAGGTAAGTACAAACATGTACACTCTGCATTCTTACCTGAATGAGCTCAGATGGAGAATGTTCCAGCAAAGTGGAGTTTCTTCCTACACTTACACTGGATGTGGTACGATGTGTTCAACTTGGTAGCCAGTGTCTTGAGTCCAATGCAACCTCATAATGTATAATGAATGCACTGGCTCACAGTTTTGCATATGAAGTCCAACTCAAGCTTATTTGGTTTATTGTACATGCTTTATTAAAACGGTACTTGTATTTACAGTATATCTGCAGAAACAGTCCCTTCCAAGGTGCTCTCACACACATCCAGACACACCCACACAGACATCCACACCATGGCCCCATGCACACACACCAGTGACATGTGAGGGTCAGATTCCTAAAAGTAGACAGCTGTTGGGGGGAAAAAGTTGGTTTTTCTTTTTTTTTTTTGGGGGGGGGGAAGAAAAGCATGGAGAATACATTTGGCCATTACAATGTTAATTAAGTTTCTGTATATTAACATATGGCGGTTAACACTGAATATTCCTTTAAACATTCTACATACATAGAATGACATCAGGGTTTTAGTCAAGATAGTGACTTCTGAATTCAGAGGGGCTTTCCCTAAAAATAATTCAAGTTTATGGAAGTGAAATAAGGCACAATTAATATTGATTTGACCTAGGGGAAGGAAGGGAAGAAAATAAAACTAATTTTAAATGATCCCAGTTGGGGAATTTCTTTGATGTCAATCTGCTTGAAATCCCTTTTAATTTCCAATGCTTCCTTTCTTCTTCTTCTTTTTTTTTCCTTTTCCCTGACAAAACCCAAAAAGAAAAGTTTGGGAATTCACATTTTAATATTTCAGTAGCTTGAACTACTCGAATTAATGTGCGGCTCCTGCTTGCCCTGCTCAGGTCTCCTCCCTCCTAAATACTAAAATGGAAACGTCACGTGAAGTAAGAATCCTTTGCTGGTTCTTCTGATCTGTACATTTGAGTAGCAAATACATATCTGGTTGTCTTTGATACACTTTTGTTTTTAAAAATGAGAGAAACAGAGAGAATGAGAGAGAAGAGTGAGAGAAAGGCTGGGAGAGGAGAAAGGAAGAGGAGGAGTGGAAGAATGGGGGGGGGAGAGAGAGAGAGAGAGAGCGAGAGAGAGAGAGAGAGAGAGAGAGAGAGAGAGAGAGAGGCTAATGTAACCTGGACTTTTAGAAGCAAGCCTGGGCCTGCATCCTCTTCAGAGCGAAGAAGCCCCTGCAGACACTGCAGTAGCTGCACAGTTCAGTTGGCAGCATGAGCAATGCCTGCACTGTCATCTTCATCGTGAGACTCACTGATCTTGTCACTGTGTTCACTGTTTCGGCAGCAGGTGAATCAGACAGAGACACTGACATTCTGTGAAGGGAGGAAGAGCTGCAGTTCCGAAGGCCCCTGGCTTTGGTTGTTTACAAAGTTCAGTCCTGTTTGCTGTGATCCTTGGTGTCTTCTTCATCTGTGTATTCTGATGGTTCTTCCCCTGGCTTGAGGAGTCTGCCTACATAATCATACTTTTCTGAAAGACACATCAAAAGAAATCAGTAGTAGACAAATCTGCTTGACTGTTTCATTATAAGGAAGGCACTTGCCTTTAAAAAAAAAAAACGAGAATAAGCAAAATTCTTCCAAATGTTTCATTTACATGTATGCAAGGGCCAAACAGAAAAGTATTAGGAAGCTCACAATGTTTGGGAATTTTTTGCAGGCATGTTCCATAGTAGCAGTGGAAGTGTTCCCCCCCCCCCCTTGAGACAGGCTGTCACATACCTCAGGCTGGCCTTGAACTTGTTAAGTAGCTGAGGACCTTGAATTTAAGACCCTTCTGCTTTCACCTCAGAACTGGGATTACAGGCATGAGCCACCCCACTACTCAGTTATGTGGAGCTGGGCCTGTCAGCATACTAAGCAGGATTTCCACCCCCTGAACCACACCCCTAGCCTAGAAATGGTTCTCAGAATCATTTGGAGTTAAAACAAAACAGGGGCTGGAGAGATGGCTCAGGGGTTAAGGCATTTGCCTCCAGTGCCTGAGGCCCCTGTTCAATTCCCCAGGACCCACATAAGCCAGACCCACAAGGTGGTGGCCCTGGTACTTTCTCTCTCTCTTTCTCTCTGCTTGAAAATGAATTTAAAATATATATATATATATATTTAAAAAAAACAAAACAAGAATAACAAAAACATGTATAGGACCTATCTTGGAGTGAACTAGAGCAGGCTAGAGCAATCGATGTTCACTGTGTGGCTCAGAATGTGTGTGTGTAGCCGGGCGTGGTGGCGCACGCCTTTAATCCCAGCACTCAGGAGGCAGAGGTAGGAGGATCACCGTGAGTTCAAGGCCACCTGAGACTACAGAGTGAATTCCAGGACAGCCTGGACTAGAGCGAGACCCTACCTCGAAAAAACAAAACAAAACAAAACAAAAAAAAGAATGTGTGTGTGTGCATCAGGGATTGCACCTGGGACTTTGTGTATGCTAGGCCAGTTCTGCACCTGTGACAGAACTCCTAGCCCAGTTCAAAATATTATAATTAAAAAATAGCTCAAAATATTATAATTAAAAAATATTAGCCAGGCAGAGGATCACTGTGAGTTCGAGGCTAGCCTAGGACTACATAGTAAGTTCTGGGTCAGCCTAGGCTCCAGTGAGACCCTACTTGAAAAAAACAAATATATACATTCAAGTAAATGTGTGTGTGTATGTATATATGCATGTACTGGAGTGGGGAGCCTGGGGAGATAGCTGTCAATAAAGTGCTTGCCTCTCAAGTGTGTGAACCTGAGTTGGGTCCCTAGCACCCATAGAAAATGCTGGGTATGGTGGTGTGCACCTATAATCCTTAGTATGGAAAGACAGGCAGATCACTGGGGCTCACTGGCCAGAGCTAGGTGAGCTGCAGGACAATAAAAATCCCAGTCTTGGGCTGGAGAGATGGCTCAGTGGTTAACACACTTGCCTGCAATGCCTGACAACCCAGGTTCAATTCCCTAGTACCCACATAAAGCCACAAGCACAAAGTATGCATCTGGAGCTTTCTTTTTTTTTTTCCAGTGGCTAGAAGCTTTGGTGCTCTCATTCTCAATTCAACCATTTTTTTTCTCTCTCTCTCCTTGGAAATAAATATTAAAAAAAAAAAAAAACCAAACCAA
>PVHP010026387.1:0-25368 GCA_004024765.1 Zapus hudsonius | reverse complement strand
GTGGAGGCTAGAAGCTCATATCTGGAGTCTCCCTCAGGCTCTCTCCACTCTACTCTTGACACAGGGACTCTCACTGAATCTAGAGTTCACTGGTTAAGGCAGACTAGCTACCATCAAGTCTCTGGGATCTTCCCATCTCTGCCTCTCTAGGCGTGCACCACCATGCTCAGCTTTGACATGGGTTCTGGGAATCTGAGTTTCGGTCCTCAGGCTGGCATGATAAGTGTTTCACCCACTTAGCCATCTCCCTAGGCCCCTAGCATTGCTTTTGGAATGCTTTCCATTCTCTATTCCTTGCCTGTATTTCCCGGTGCTATAATTTATTATTTTTTTTTCTTTTTTAGTTTGTATGTGTGTAATATGTAGTCATGTGTGTTTGTTATGTACATGTATTTGTGAAAATACACAGTCCCCATACAGATATGTGCAGAGGCCAGAGGAGGAGGGTTGAGTGTCCTGCTCAATTGCTCATCTGTCTTATTTCCCTGAAACAGAATCTTTCTAAACGTAGAGCTCACTGTTTTGTTTTGTGTATTTTTTTTCCATTACACTGACTGCCCAGCAAGGCCCAGAAATCTTCTAGTCTCCACCCTCTTCAGTGAAAGGGATATAGTCATGCACAGTTTTTTATTTGGGGATGACTTACTTACTTCTTAGTTTTCTTACTAATAAAATTGCTATGAAAAGAATAACACCGAGGACTTTTGAAGGAATTAGGATAGAAAGCTCTGCATCTTTTATTGAACTTGGGTCCTTATGTGTGTACAGTAAGCTCCCTTACCTTCTGAGCCATCTGCCTAATGCCAGTGTTACACTTTGCAATTCATTTCACACATGCTGAGCAGTTTCTCATTGATGCCATTTCCACTGGTTATTCACCAACATTCAGTTTCCCAAACTCCCCAACATTAGGTGTGCAAATCGTAGACTATATATTGAGTCTGTGAACAAATTTCATCACGTAAGTGCTACCCAACAAGATATAAGAAGTTCTGTGGATTAATCTCAAGGAATGACATATATGCAAGGGCTCTCTTCCCCTCTCCACCTTTCCTTCTTTCTATTGGGCATTTGAATAGAACTGAGTCTTTTTAAAAAATATATTTTCTTTATTTATTTTCAAGCAAAGAAAGAGAGAGAGAGAGAGAGAGAGAGCGAGAGAGAGAGAGAGAGAAAGAGAGAGAGAGAACACCAGGACCACCACCTTGTGGGTCTGACATATGTGAGTACTGGGGAATTGAACCAGGGGCCTTAGGCATTAAGTGCCTAACCACTGAACAATCTCTCCAGCCCTAGAACTGAGTCTTGACCTTGATGATAAAGATGAACACTTGCTCTAAGTGGGAAGATGGATGTTGAAAATTACAGAGAAGGTTATAAGGCTGCAAGGATTCTGATCTTCTAGGATTCCAGATTCTATGATTTTGGAGCCGCCAAAATATCCCTGGATCCACTATCACTGTATAGGTCCAGGGGTAAATAATCTGGTCACGTCTTGTAGTTGCGACTTGAGGAATAGTCCTGTGATTTAACTGAAAGATTGCCTTGGCCCCATTCAATCAAGTGATTCCCACAGTGCTGGTTGAGAAACTGTACAAAGATCATAAACAGCCACAACTGTAATCTATGTGAATGAGTAAGGCTCTCTGTATCTCTCTTTATTTACTTGGTATAAATCAATACAAGAATGAAACAAATAAACAAAAAATAAGTGAATGAACTTAATTGTTCTCCAATTCATTCTGTTTTGAAACAGTTTAATTCAGCTCTTCATCCAAGAATCTTTGAGAATTAAATGAAAATCGTGCATATTTCACCAATATCGAATAGGAATATAAAGGTCAGTGCTGGCAATTAATGGAACTGAGTTATTCTCTGCTCCTTCTTGAGAGAACTGTGTGACTGAGAATCTGTTCTCTGAGCTTTACCTTAACTTTGCACAATGTGCATCCTAACATCAGCACTTACATATCATGATAGGTTGATAATAGAATAATAAATATAGAATTTTCTTCAGAAATTAAAATCTGGAAGGTTTTTAAAGTATAGTTATAACAAATTTCACTAGCAGTTGATAATGAGTCAGGAATCCCATGGATGAGAGCTACCGAATGGAAACCAGCAGGCTACCGATATGCCCATTGGCAGGACATCCTACTGAGGTTGAGAATATGCACTTATGCTTTTGGATCTGGCCTTCACACCTGCCCCCAACCCAACCCCTGCTCCCATGAGGAGAAACAAGCCTGCTATTTATCAGAGTCTTTGCGTGCCACCGAGAATGTGCTGCTGCGGCAGCCCATTGCAACAGGAGGTTGGTTGGCAAAGGCGTTGGACACCTGTTAAGGGTGAGTCATCCCTATTCACAGGATGTGCCTCACAGCCTGGATGGAGAGCATTCAGTTAAGGATGAGAGGCCTGAGTGGCCCAATATGGTACAGCTGATGCTCTCATTCACTGGCAGCTTTTAAAGGAAACCAGAGAGCCGTGGTCTAATTTCACTTGCTCCTCGTCTTCTTGTCTGCCAAATGGATGTTTGCAGTGGAGGGTTCATGCACATTTGTTCAGGCTCAGAGACCGTAGAAGGAATTACGTTGGGCTTGGAGGAAATCAGCTATTTCATGGAAATTAAAATGAGCGATGGTGTCCTTGATAGGGTGCCTTGTCTAATCTTTAATGCTTCCTTCAAGCGCTCCCAGCTTTGCTAGCTCAGGAACTTAAGCAAAGTCCAGACCTTTACGATAATTCCAGAGATGTCTACTACATGTTGTAGATAGAAACTGGTCCTGTAAGTCAAGTGTTTCTTGATTTTAGCAGCCATGTTGTAATATGTTAATATAATCTATGAGTTTTGGAGTTCTTATAGGAAACAAATGGTAGTCAATATTGCCATTTCTAGGACAGTCTTAATAACCAGTATTTTCTTTCAGTTGCCTCTCCACAATTTCTGTGTAGAAGGGACATGTGATCTACAGTACATCTAGAAGGAGAAAATTGGAGTCTTGAAAATGAGTTTTCTATTGGTTCACAAAATATTGGAAGATAAGCATTTCTACGAACTTGGAGAGTGAATTCTCAGTCACATAACTCATTCTAGAAGTGGCCAATGGTTAAGCAGGCCCTTATTTTAAAAGTGATATTTCCTTTTCCTCTGTGGATATTTAATGAATTGAAACACATATGCCCACAAAAAAAATACACACACAAAAAAAGGGGTCATAATATTTTGTTACTGTAAAAGACAAAATTAGAATAGACTGTTAGTTAACTGTGTCAATAAAATGATCCTTTTCTCTCATTTTTCTCTGCTGATTTTCACTAGCTAACCCAGTCAAGCTCAGTAGTGGGCTGCAGGGATTTCCTTATAGAACTTTGGTCTGCACTGGGGGTCTCACTCACAGGAGTGGAATTTATTCATGACCCCACAGGCAGAAACAAGAAAAGTCACAAGGCAACTCTTCATAAATCTCAAAGTTCTCTCTGGAAGGAGATATGTAAGATACAGAAAAGAAGGAAAAAGCTCTCTTCCATGTGAAACTATCTATACATATCAAAGTTAGAAATGAGAGAATCTTCTCTTCTTGTTTATATATTTTTATAAGCTTTTATCAAAAGTGCAGTTTGATATTTGAAAGGGGGCAGAGGATTTTGGTTTGAGAGCCAGAAGCATGCTTGGCTAGAATAAAGAATTGTGCTGATTTCTCCAATGACCAGACTCAAGAGAGGTGGCTAGTAAAAAACTGAATTTAGAGTCAGGTGGGAAAGAGTTTGAACTGGGGTTTTCTGTTCACTAGATGTGGAATGACCACTCCAAGCCTCTGTGTCTCAGGTTTCTTTTCAACAGAAGGGGGGTTCTGAGACTCAAGATGTCACCAGAACTAGAGTGAGGAATTGTGTTGAAATCCTAGATCAGGAGCTAGGAAGACCTATGCTTGGTTATTGCTGACTCTAGAATTTTCTGTGATCTAGGTTTTACTTTTGAAATAAAACCTTTATACCTCCGATCTTACAGGTTGATTTTAGATAGTATGGATGATAAAATTAATGTATAGTAAATGTTAGATAAATGCCATTATAAAGCTAAAGAACTGTGCCTGGATTTTAAAGTTTTTGTTTTTTCTTACAGATTATGGCGTTTATTTGGCTTTTATATAAGATGTGTGTGTGTGTGTGTGTGTGTGTGTGTGTGTGTGTATAAACTAGAGCAAATGCTAAAAGGAAGGAAAGATAGGGTTTGGTTGCCTAGTAATTTCTAGGGCTTTAATTGTAACATTGCATAATTTCATCTATCATAATGCTTGTCCTTCAAAGAAACATTGCACTGTCAAATCTGGAGATATAACAAAATGCAAATAAATATGTGAGCTTTATTTATAATCAAAGGTTGCTTTAATCTCAAAAGTAATGATTTTCATTGACCATATGTGTTTTAATCCAAAGGATGACTGGAGGATTTCATCCATTTATGCCACTGGATTCACTCCTTCCTGCAGACTTGAGTTCATAACGATGACTTGGAGGGAGTGATTGAATGAATTCAGTGATTTTTATGTTTTTAAAAAGAACAGAAAAAAATATCTGTCCATAAGATAGTGAAAAGTAGAGATATTACTGGATGCATTTACTCTCCCGGATCCTATAATGTTTCTTCCTACCCAATGGCTCCTAGAATCTCCCCAGCATGTTGATCAGGGGCATTCAGAAGGGCAATTTAACCCTGCATTAGTGCGTCCATGTACGAGACCATAATTTATTTATATTAAATTTAGCAGAGACATTCTAGTAGGCATAAAGTAAGCACAGAGACTTCTGTAGAAAATGATAAATAAATGAGATTGATTACACAGATAGTCTGTAGGTACCAGATACAAAATGTAAAATGAGTTTTAAGTGAAATTAATATTGACAGCAATCCTGACAAATATGCGCTCTGTATATCCAGTGCCATGCTTAAAATATAGTAGAGTTTTAGTAGTAATTACCATATTAATGATAATGCATCAGATATATTCAACATATCTTAAAATATTTGTTGAGTGAATAGAAAAATCAATGTCTTGATGAATCAATAATTATAAGTAAGAACTAATGTTACTATTACCTTTCTTACTAACAGGCTCTCTTTATAAACTTACCCAGGCATGAGCATTTAGCATTATGTATGTATCAATAATTCTGAATTTCTATTTGTAATTGAGATGAATTCATAGTTCATAGCATCACAGATATTTATAGCTCATCAGTCATATGAAATCACAAAAAATGGTTGCTATAGATATAAAAGTTAGAGATGACAGAATCTTCTCTTCATGTTTATATCTTTTTACAAACTTTTATCAACCTGCAATTTGAGAAGAGATTAACAAAAAATAAATTGTCTCTATTTTATACAGTATCAGCTGGTCAGCTCACAAAGCCCGGATGGCCCATATCCAGTTGATGTCATGATGGTCTTTTTGAAAGCAGTCACTAAGTCGTGAAGGTGTCTAGTCAGGTTTCCAGCACAAGATGGATTTCCAGTCAACACAAACAGCTAGCCACATAAAAGAAACAGAGAGAGACTGCCTACCCAAAAATGATGCCCTAACTTCAGACATCAGATAGTGCCATTTCTATGAAATACAAGGCTTCATGCTGAAGAAGGAGTTTATGCTGTGAAACTTATTGTCTTGATTTCTCCAAGAGCACATACCTAAAATTCAAACAAGAAATGCATTTCCCAACCAAACCTGTGTGTCTCCCATCCATGCTTGCCTCTAAGCTGTGTAAGTTAATTACCACTCTAAAAGGATACAAAGGTGCAATGACACTTCATCTGGGGAGGGTGATAACCACCATTTCTTAATGACATTTTAGATAAGTTATCCTTAACACAACTCCAGTGTATAGCCACTTTGGCCAAATGTCATAAATTTTTTTTTCATGGCTTTCAGTAACCTGAGGCTGATTCTTGAACCTCTCTATGGAAAAATAGAGGCTTAGAGGACTTCTGAGAAGATAAAGAGTACTATGTTTAAAGCTTTTATATATTCTTCTAGCATAGTAAATATCATTTAACCATTAGCCAAAGAACATTCTTCCCCAACTAACTCTGGAACACTGGCTCCTACATGCTTGATCACAAAAAAGATTTATCCTTTCACAAATTGACTAAATCCCATCTCACACAGGTTTCCCCAAACTTACGATAGCTCTTTACATTGTCACTTCCACAAAGGAATTTCCATGATCTGGAAACCGTTTTTCAAACACACTTGAACTAGATGGACTGCAAGGTAAGAGGCCAGGAGAGGTGACAGTGGAGTTAGCTAAGGATCTTAAGCTAAGGATGATATGTGTGGCATTCTTAGCCTTCTTAGTCACAATAATTGATTCACTGGAAACTTATGAAAAAAAAGTTATTTACCCCAAAAAAGAATTGAAATGTTGTAACAACGTTGGTTCACTTTATGTAAGCCTAGTCACATCTAGACTTTCAAATTAGTGTCATTTTTGTCTATCTTCAATCATTTGTTCCATCTCTGAATCTTCATTTCATTTTTTTAGTTAGCGTACCAAGTGATGGATTTCAGTATGGTAGTTTTCTACATGTATGTCTTTATATTTTGTTCTTATCTAGGTCAGTATTTTCATTAACCATTTCTTTTTCTAAGTCAGTACTATCTTGAAAGTCAAGACTTTGTCAGAACTGAAAATGGATGGAGAGAGTTAATTTAAATAGGCCTCACCTATAACCTTTTATTTGTAACCCTTTGAAACTTTGTATTATTTATTCACCCAATAAACGTTGAAAATTTACAATTTGTCAAACTTCATCTATACCAAGTTCATCAAGGACCTCTCCTAAAGGATTTCTAAATCTAGTGGGAGATGGAGGCTGAGAAAGTAGGAAAAATAAGAATAACAGAATAAGAGAGACAGGGAGATAGAAAACACTTTAAAGGAAGCAAGTAAGTACTATGACAAAGGTCTGTGTAGGGAATTTATTAGTTCAGAGGTTCAGTGGAGAGGAGACTTATCTAACTCTGGGCTAGAACAGAGTAATCAAAAATTCATTAATCAAAAGCCTCCCAACTGGATGAGGAATGCTCCTAATTTCCTCTTCAAAGAAAGAAAAGCCAGAGAAGGCAAAACATTCTGAGAATTCTCCTTGTCCATGTGCTGTGACTGAAAGATGTTGTAGTGATTTAAATGTGTGGCCCCATAGACTTGAACTTGAATGTTAAGTCTCCAGTGAGTGGATTCTTACTAGAGAAGATATATATCACTGGGGGCGGATTTTAGGTCCATCTCTAAGGTGTGTAGAGGGCAGTTTGGAGCTCTGGCTGTTTGTTGGCTGCTTGATGGTGTTTCTCTGGTTGTATCTAAATAAGTGAGCCAGATTCTTCTGCCCATGAGGGTGTCCCCTGGATTTGTAAGACTGAAATAAAGCCTTTCCTCTCATCAGCTGTGTCTGGTTGGGTGCTTATTTCAACAAGAAACTGACTGCAACAGATGTACTATGGCATATCTCAGAAAAGGTAATGAATGGGCTGTGGTGGCACATGCCTTTAATCCCAGCACTTGGGAGGCTAAGGTAGAGGACTGTTGTGAGTTTGAGGCCAAACTGAAACTGAGACCACATAGTAAATTCCAGGACAGCCAGGGTTGAAAAACCAAATGGGGGAAAAAAGGGAACTAACTAATTTGTTCATGCCACCCTTAGTTCTTTTGCCCAGTCTCCCCCAGAAGCCATTTAGCCTTCTTCAGCATAATCTATCCAGCGGCCTCTCAGGGACAAATTCTGGATCTCACCAAAGAGCTCTGTTGTAAATCATCTTGGCTCTGGCATTGTATAGCAGAATCTTAAACTGTTGGTGATTAAATTCTTGCCTGAAGTCATGATCATGTCTGGGTCTCGATTCAGAGTGCAGATTTTCTTCATGCAATTGCTTATTTTACAACTGTTTCACATAGGATGAGCAAGTTGTTCTATGAAGTTCAATGATATAGGAATAAAATTTTTATCTCAATTATTTACAAGAACCCAGGCTCTGTCTTATTCATTTTAGCACCATGTCCTTGTCTGAGTTTCCTAGCTAGGATTTTTCTAGTTACTGCTAAGACCTTTGTGAGCTATCAACACCATTCTATGTCTGTGTTTCTATCTTCATGTCTCCATTGCCTTCTGTCAGAGTTCTAATTATACTTTCTTCATTTCTAGACCTCATTAACATTTTATTTCACTCATTAATCATGATCCTTATCATAATGAGTTAAGAATTCCTCTTTGGATCTTCATCCAAGAGGATCTATGTGTCTTCCAAGTCATGTCAAGCCTCAGGTTGGACTATCCGACCATGGAGCCATACCTTGTTTTAGAATCCAAGATCACTGGGTAAGTTAATAGATATTTAGGGTTATTTTATTTGGCATTATTTGGCATCTTTACATTGGGCATCATTTAAAAAATATTAAAGGCTTTATTAAATTGTTGCTAGAACTTATGAGAAAGAAGAAATATAGAGTTATTCCCCAGGAGCATGGGGTTCCCAGAAATGGGGTAGTCCAGAGCTTAAGAACAGGAAAGAAGAAAGAATGCAGAAAGCTCCTGCCTATGGGGAGACAGTAGTGGAGTAAAGCCCCTCACTGAGCATCTGAAATGTGGAACACAAGTGTTTGTTACACAGCTTTGAAAAGTTTTTACTCTCCCTGAACGCCAGAATCTCTAGCTAGAATAAGAACACTTATCTCTTGCATTAAGAGAATTAAATGCCATTATAGTCATTTAATGCCTAGAAACAGAGCCTGAGACAGGCTCTGAGATACATGTGATTCATGGAATGTGTGCTTGTAGGAGAAGCTGGTGAGAGAGTGGGGAAAGTCCTGGGCTGAAATAACCACAAGACAGAGGGATGGGTAGAACCATATATCAGGTATGAGATCTGGATAGGGGACCAGTAAGATGTAGGACAATAATCACATAAGGAAAGCAAAGACAGCAGTAGGGGCTTACAAACAGTGGAGCTGATGGAAATAAGCAGAAGAGTGGAGGCATGCAGCTCTGCACACTAACCAAGGGTGAAGAGAGGCTGCTGGTAGGATGATGTCAGTGCACAGAGCTCTGGAAAATAGGTTGGAGGAAGCAACACAAAACCCCATGCCAAATATGGCCCCTGACAGGAAGGATTTGAGCAAGATCACCACTGAAAATCAACTCCCTTATTTCACAGTCCTACTTGACAGGAAGGGAGTTGGTGATTTCTACTGGGGAAAATGAAGAACTTGCCTTCTGAGTGTCATTAGGGTATCACATGTCAAACCAAGGTTTGATGTGGTGAATCTGGGATGAAGTTCACTCTTCCCAGGCAGTCATCCAATCGCTCTGTTCTTATTAATGCTTTTCTAGCAGGGCCTGAGAAGAGCACATTGCAAATGTGTAGATTGATATCAGCATGTGCTGGGAACAGCTCCAAACCAAGCTTTCAGCAGTTTGTAAGGATATATATGAGGCAAGAGCAAGGGATAAAGATTGGACTGACCCTGGAAGTGGAAGGAAACATACTGTTCTTATAGAGTGTTGCCATTTGATTTTGTTTAGGGGCCCCTCAGACCTCTCTGGGTGGATTGTGATGATCTAGTGATTCAAAAAGTGAGAATCAGACAGAACATTTTACTGAAACCTCAGCCATTCTACGGATGAACTTATGACACTTTAAAACATGAGAACAAGAGGGAAAGAGATTAACTCCAGTCTTCAATGCTCCCAACTGGGAAAAGGGAAAGGATCCATCCAGAAGACTGTTAATAGCAGGTGCCTTGTGTGATATGGGCTGACACACCAAGTGGTTGGGGGTCCTAATCCTTTTCCATCTGTTCTGTAACAGAGAATGGAAGAGAGGAGAGTTTGTGAATAGTTCTAGAACTTAAGGATCTCTTCTCTTATGGAATATTAAAGTCGTACTCCCCTGTCATTTATTTGGTGATCTTTGCATGACAGTGGTCTTTTTTATGGAAGACAGGTTTTACAGGTTCAGACTTCCTTGTTCCCTCCTGTCATCCTTTCAGAGGAGGCTTCCTAGATGCAGAATCGGGGAGTGATGCATTTCTCTCTGTAGGGATATAGAGAACACCTCTCAGTACTTCCTTTCTTCTGCCTACACAGGATTTTGACTTACATGAGCTCTCTCCTGACAGAAGTTTTCAGTACGAGTCTGCTCAGATGTTTTGGGAAGAAGAGGACTGGGACAGTTAGAATAGATAGGACAGTGATAGGGCATATCCAAACCAGTAGGCATTCAACAAGTTCATGTTTTTATTCAGGTTTGGTGCTTTCTATGGGTCTGAGATTCTTGAACTATTTTGGAAATTAGGAAGAGGACATTAATTTAAAAATTCATACGATTAGAAATTGTTTACTGTGCTCATCACTTGTTGGAAGGATCTTGACCCTCTTGTTTTTTTAAAATATTGTATTTATTCATTTTCAAGCAGAGAGAGAGAGAGAGAGAGAGAGAGAGAGAGAGAGAGAGAGAGAGAGAGAGAGAGAGAGAGAGAACACCAGGGCCACCACCTAGTGTGTCTGGCATATGTGGGTACTGGGGAATTGAACCCAGAGCTGTAGGCACTGGAGGCAAGTGCCTTAACCACTGAGCAATATCTCCAGCCCCTGGCCCTCTTGTTTTAAAATTGAGAACTTTAATATATGAACTTACTATAGTTCTGAGTCAGGGGAAGGGACTAAAATGGTATTAGCTTTCTGTTAAGAAAGACTCACAAAGGGTCATTGGAAGAACTGGTCACAGGTTCATGACATCTGGTCCCTTCCTGCCTGGGATTTGTCTGTGGATATAAACTGATTAAAGGTCCTGAGGCCCCCTGTCTTGAATTCACTATCAATCTCTCATGAATAACACCTGCATTCCCACCCTGGAAAGTTACTAGGAATAAGGTCTTAGTAAATTTCATAAATGCTATATGAAAGTTAGTTTTCCTTGACTTATTACTTACTATGAAAACCATTAAATACAAGAGATAGATGGAACACACACCCATGTGCACAACTGTGCACACACACACACACACACACACACACACACACACACACACACACACAGAGAGAGAGAGAGAACACTCGACTCAGTAGCAGGTTCCCATGTGGTAAGGTGTTGGGATGATATTTTTGCTGGACCTTGAGAAGTAACACTTTTATTAGGTAGAATTAAGAGTTACATGTAGCTCAGATGAAAGAAGTTCAGTTTCCAGTGATAACTGTACAGCCACCATAAACCAAATGGCTTAAAATAAGAGTAATTTCCTATCTCAGGGCCTAGGAAGCTAGATGTCTGAAATCAAGGGGTTGTCAGAGCCAAATTATTTCTGAGGGTCCAAGGAGAACGATCTACCTTGAGAGTCCCGGATTGGGGCAGTTTCTGGCAGTTCCTGGCCACACCTGATTGCAGAGATGTCCCTATCACCCTTTGTCTTTGTTGCCGAATGGCACCCTTCTTTTGAGCCTTCATTCATTGCCCGCATTTTGTAAGACCTTTAGTCATTTCATTAGGACCCCCTCCCCACAATCTTGTACTTTAACCAACAAAGACAGCTCTCAACCAACAGCACATGCAAAGCTGCATTCACTTTTTAATTAGAATGCAAATGTATTTCGATGTTGGGAACATAATTCAACCCACAATATTTTTAATATAGCAAACGAAATTCAGAGTATGGATGATAAGATCTTCAGAGAAATGAATATAATAGAAAGATAAAGATGAGTAGAGAACAATAATGCCAAGATTGGATTGCCATCACTGGACCTTGGAGGACTGTTATAAATGAGCTCATGTCCCTGCATCACTCATTTATATAGTGTGTAAAACTTTCTTTCACGCAGCTACCAACCAAGTAGGGAGTTCCTATCCTCCTGGACTGTGACATCCATGATAGCTGGACACTGCAGTGTAGCTTATGATTCTTCTATCTTTTTGTTTGTTCAACATGAAATGTTCAGAACCGAGCAGAGTTTCGGACACATTCAGTCAGTAGAGAGTCAATACTGCTAAATAAGTGATGTCTGCTTTTAAAGATGAAGGAATCAGCCAAGAAAGTACTTTGTTGAAGGAAGCACATGACCAGGCATGTGACAGGTATACAACCTGACACATGACCAGTAATGTGACCCTCACATGACCCTCACAATCTTGCCATCAAAGTCCCTGCTGTCTTGACTCCCACAGTCCACTGTTCTGGCCATTATTGACTCTTTTTCATTAAAGCTTCCTTTTTGTGTTGAGGTCAGATCATATTTGAAGCTCATATCCTGAGACCATTACGAAGTTTGCTCATCAGGAATGCCATTTGATGGAGCAAGGACTTGATCTGGCTCCACGCCCTCAAATGACATGCTTACTTTTTCTCCCACAGATGTTAGGCAGAGCCTAGAGGACACACTGACATTTGGCATCTGCAAAAGGCCATTGTAATTCCTCAGTCACAGTCCTTGCCATTCATCCTGCAATATTCATTTTAAATAGTGCCATATCCTGACCTCTGCCCAGGGAGATAAACAGTATTCAGCAGGATGTTTGGCCCCAAGCATTCATTACTGAAGGAGGAGATAAAAATGAAATTCGGGTTTCATTGGACTCTTAGGCTGCAAAGGATTCTTAAACTTCATTGGTTTTTGCTCCTTATAAACAGGGCTTTGTTCTCTTTTACCCCTGGAGGAAAACATGCACATACATTATTAATACATGAAATCACACACATATACATATACAAACACACTAACACATGGTAATCTGTAAAACGTCTCAAAATTTACAGATATAACTATACATGAAGTACTGATGTTGGCTCTTTGAAGACAAAGATAAAATTTTATTTGTTTTAGTTAGAGAAATTCTTACAAGAAGAAAAATTTAACATTTAGTGTATTGGTGAGGGAAGGATTAGGACTGGATAAAATTAAATTCTATGTTATCTACATTTGCACTCAAGTAGTTCTGCATTATATGGTTAATAACTACAATTTTAATTTTTAACCATTTAACAGTGAGCTGGGTTGTAAATAAGAGATTATTGAAATTCCCTTGATGCCTATATGTGATTTGCTCACTATCTTTTTTTGTTATTAATGAAAAATTATGGCAAAAATGTGAACTGGTTGGTGATATAATCCTCTCATTCTAAAGAAAGTATGAGACTGAATGAAGAAATCATTTATTTAGACCAAGTCTAAGAAAGCACACTTCCCTTTGTCCACAAAACCACCAGAATTATCTGTTCATATTGTAGCTTATTCTGGAGGTCATGCTGCCAGAGGCAATAAAACCACTGCTTGGGGAGGCTTGGATAGTTGACAGAGCAAGGCTTCCTCATCTTCACCTGAGGGAAGGCATATGTGTTGTGACATTCTATTAATGCCATGTAAAGATAAAAATCCCTTGCTATTCACGCAAGAGGTGGGGAGCCATCATTTCATTTACTGCCACTTCACACACACACACACACACACACACACACACACACACACACACAAAATCAAATTCTGTAGGAGGAAGAAAGAGCTTGATATGAATGCTGGATGTCGGTCTTTTCAGCACCAGCTAAGAGTGGTGCTGAACTGCTTGTGTTCACAAGTGACAGATCACAAAGAACCCTGACTTCAAGCTTTCTCCCGAAAGCTGTGAAGAGTCATTCAGTAATTTTGTGTAATCGAATGACATGCTCAGATCTGTGTCTTGAAAAAATGTCATTCTGACAACACCATGGAGGAGATGTGGGACGTGAGTGATATTGGAAATAAGATCACAAATCATCAGAACAAAAGACAAAAGATGGATGTCAAATGTATTAAGGAAGTGGGAGCTGTAGGATTTTCAGATGGTTCAAAGACAGGGGTTTAAGAGCTGAAAAAAGAATATAAGCTAGGATCACTTTAGCCTTTTAGCTAGGAAACTGAATGGGCAGTCAATCTTAGAAAGATAAAATGAGAAGAGGAACATATTTGCTTAACAGGTGTGATCAGTACCTTGCTTTGTTTGAGATTTCTGGACCTCCTGGAAGTACGTGTTCAAGGTGCCCAGGAAGGAAGGTAGAAACACAGCCTTCCGGAGTGTCATGATCTTCACTGTCACTATTTATTTTTGGATGAGTCTCAGGATGACCACTGGGAACTAGGAGACTCTGCATCAAAGCACCTGTCAATGGTATGGAGAGAGAGAGATCCATGGACCTGGATGGAGTAAACCACAAAGAAGTCACAGGTAACAACAGCGCAATACTGTAGATTCAAATAGCAGGCAAGGCAACTTAAGAAAGTGGTCACAGAGTCAAATGCTGAAGAGAAAACAGCCAGCAAAGAAGTTACAGCTGGCACATGTTAACTAAAGCACACAAGCTTCTGCTTTGGTGTTCTCCATCTTAGCAAATAACAATTCCATTTAATTCTGAGCCAACCCAATAAACTGTTTTGGATTTCTATAATGCTCTCAAATCTGTCATGTGAGTAATGAAAATACCCCATTTCCTCTCACTTCAAGACTCATTTTCTCAGTGACTTTCTCAATGTTGGGACAAAATGCAAGACCAGAACCGCTTAGGGAAGGACAAAGTTTTATTATGGCTCACTGTTCCAGAGGGTTGAAAGCAAGAACAGTGCCACTTAGTAGGGATTAAGCATTCAAGCACATGAGCCTGTGGGGGCCATTTCAAATTGAAACTGTCACATTCCTAATCCAATGGCCTCTCACCAGCTTCATTGCATAATCCTATCCAGACCCCATTATCTGCCTCCTGGACATCCATCGTCAGCTCCCAGGTGGTCTGCAGCTCCCTTTCTGACACCATTTCAATATGCTCTTTCCACTGTGTCCAGAGTGATCCTTGAAAACAAAACTGTTCATGAAGCCTCAAGAGCTCTGCCACACAGTTAGGTGGGTGACGAAAGATCCTTCCTTCCTGTCACCCTGCACCCAAGTTCTCTGCCACACCCTCTATGGCGTCTCTCCTTGATCACAATGCTCACTTTCCTGCACCCAGTCACTGAAATTTTCATTTTAAAAATATCTTTATTATGAAAAATTATATACATTGTAGGAGCAAATCTTGTGAAGGTGTCGCCGTTTCCCTCCTCTCTGTCCCCTACCCACTGGGGGACTTCCTCTGTGTGCATACTGGATCTGTCCATAGGTTGGGGGTTATGGACTGCATCAGAGGGAGCCAGTTTTTCAATGTTTTTTGTTTGTTTTGTTTTCCTTCCCCCTTGTGTGTTATTGCTGAGGGGGGCAATGTCTCTGGGTATTCTCCCCCACCATGGCTCTTATAATCTTTTGGCCCCTTCTTCTGCTCAGTTCCCTGAGTCATACTGGGTGAGTTTTAGGTCTGCTTTAATGTTGAGATCTTAAGTATCTCTGGATCCCTGGGTTGTGTTGGGTATAGTTGGTGTCTGTCTCTATTGACCTTTCGTGGGTTATCAGACTTTCTCTGGTGATTGGTCTCCTGCTTGTCTTGTCACTTTCTGGTAGGTTTCATTAGGTTCCTTTGTGAAGGCTAGGTGTGGTTTGTCTTGCCAGGATGTCAGCCTTCATCCAATTACTTGTTGGTGGAATTGAGTTGTCCCTGGCTCTCTCAATGCCTTCTGAAAAATACAAACGGAATCTCCATCAGAAAGTGAGATCAATATAGGTTAAATGAGAAAACATTGCTATTTTGGCTAGCTCCTAATGTGTGTAGCCTCTCTGTAGCTCTCTGGTAGTGGGAATTTCCCATAGTAGCCCGAGATCTTGGTCCCCATAGGATTTTATCGTGGATCCTAGTTCCATTTGAGGGTTCCTTGTCACTATGTGGATCTCTTAGTCAATCATTAAGCCATTGAGTCGGTTTAGCACCACTATTGCACTGATGAGCATTTCTTGACTTGCTGATCTCTTCCATACAGCTGTGTGTTCATCATTCTTGTGACAACTGTCTATATTGTATATCAGTGGCCTCTGCTTTCTCCAAATATCATTAACCCATTTCCCCTGGCAGCTCAAGCAAGACCTTCCAATGCTACACATGCTACCATCTGGAAGCTGGATCTAGCAGAATCTCTTGTTGTTTGATGACACTTTGTGATTTCTTTAGCAATAGGGTCTTACCTTAGGCCTAGGGCAGGTATTCAAGAGCTTTGACAGAAGTCTGTCACATTTTAGGGACCTCGTGGGTCTCTTTTGTACCATGATGTATTTCTCTAGATTTTGTTTAGGTCTTATTTATCTTTCAAATCATTATCTAATTTTCCCTCAGCTTGTAGGGAAAAATAATCAAAGAGAAAGAATCCACCTTAAGTTATGTCCTTATTTTGCTTTATTTCTTGTATTGGACTAATTAGCAGTCTGCAGGCCAAGGGTGAAGGAGCCAGTAGCTGTTCAGTCCACATGGCTGGAGGCCTCAGCAGTCCCAATCCAGCCCAGAAGGCCTGATGGCTCCCTGGAAAGTGGCTGCTCTTCAGTCCATGATGTGAGACCAAGGAAACTGGGTTTCAGTGTCCAAGAAGGGTAGGAGAGCAGGATGCCAGTGCAAGTCAGGACCAAGCATCAGCAGCCAGGGGAGGAAGGAAGAAGAGCTTCCTTCCCCTCAATCTTCCTTATATCTAGTACCGTTCTGAAAGGCCCACCCACTGGGGGGAAGGGCTCACTCTGGAGAAGGGACCTCCTCCCTTGTCCAAAATCCTAAAAGGATTTTGTCAATCCTTTCTGCAGGCAAGCTCAGAGACCCACCCAAGATTACTGTGGATTGTTACTCAGGTCAAGCTGACAATAAATTAACCATCACAGGCCCAGACTGGCAACCTTTGCAAGCTGAGACACTTCCCAGTTGCTCAGGTGAGCTTTCCTGTGTCAATAATATAATTCCCAGTAGCTATAGGCTCATAGCATTTCTTTAGGAAATTTGATGGGAAGAAAAAGTATTTTTTCTCATTTTATTATTCTCAATTTTTCCCAAACAAAGCCCTATGTTTGAGTGTGATGGCACTGAGTTGGGACAGTTACCTACTCCTGGAGTGATCTTGGTGGCTAGCAAGTAGTAATAAGCTGATTGTTTAAGTCAGATTGTGTTTCTACCTTTCCAGATGGGATAGAACAATAGGAAGCCATATGAACTAATAGGGGTGTATTAGTCAGAGTTATGCAGAGGAATAGCGCCAATAGAATGAACATGTATTATAAAGAGGACTTTTGTATATCCTCCTTCGTGGGCTGTCTGTATTAGTCCTTGTGGCAAGGGATCCTGTATATCTTAGTACTCATCCCGGTCTTCCTGGCCCAAGTGTGTTGTTACTGATGGGTGCCATGCCTCCGGACAGTCTCCCCCACCACGGCTCTCTGATCAGGGAGGGGGAGGGGGGAAGCGGGGAATTCGGGATAACAACGCATGGTTTGCCCACTAAATAATGTAACTCATTATGGACAATAAAATTAAAAAAAAAACTTTTATTATTTAAAAAAAGAGGACTTTTTGGATAAGCCTATAGGATATAAGCAGACTTGAGCATTACAGGCTGAAATGTCAAAGAACCAGTTAGCTGCTCAGTCTATGATGCTGACTACCTTAGCAGTTTTAACCTGGCAGTAAAGGCCTGGAGGATTCCTCGAGAGATGATGGTCTTCAGTCCACATTGGAGAGCTGGGTAGATGGGAGAAACAAAGAGATCCAGGAAAAGGGCTGTGTTTTCTGAGAGCTTCTTTATATATATAATCCACCACTGTGGGCTCTGCCCATCCTGGAAACAACTCCACAGACCTGCCTAAGAGTCATGTTTCTTAATTGTTCCAATCTGATCATGTTGATGACAGAACTTAATTGTCACAGGGGGCATGCTGCATTTCTCCAAAAGAAGCTCCCCAAAGAGATCTTAATTTTGAGAACTCCAACACTTAAACAATTGTGGGGTTTATTAAGAAAATGAATGCGAAACCATAAATACATTACTTTTCTATTACATCGGGAGTGCCTTATTATGGATGCTCTGAGCTTTCATAGTCTAATGTCACATTCATCTCTTGGAAGTTACAAACAAGCTAACAAAATACCCAGAAGTGCCTCCAAGGAAACTGAGAAGGAAGTGACTACACACATCAGCCACAGAGGATCATGGGAGAAGGGGACTTGACTAGACCCATGGAGAAGTAAAAGTGTGAATGAGACCTGATATACTCTCTACTTTTCAGCCCAACATATTTTCTGCTCCATGCAGAAATGTGCAGAGGAATTTTCAGCCAGGAAGAGAGGAATGTAGAATTTAGTATTAAGCTTTCTGTTCTTACCATTGTGTACAGCTCCCTATGAAGAGACTTGTGGGAAGAACAGCTGTCCCCCCTCCCTCCCCAGTACAGCTAATCCTTTTGGAAAAAAAAAGAGTTACATAACATAAATGTGTTCAGCTTTATCCACTTCTCTCCCATAATTTAAAACATCCCCCAGAAAGCTAAGTATGGGTGGAGTATGAATATTAAAAAGTAGGTCTTATACTATACCTCCTGCATCTCAACACAAGAGAAGATGCCTAACAGACACCCTGGGAATGGGTTCTGAACTTACCCATAGTGGCACAAATGCACTCAGCCCTTGGGGTCTTAGCAGTTCTGTCTGGTCAGTCCATAAGGTGTGGCCTTACTTAGTGCCTATGTGTAAAAGTCAGGGAATGTCATCCCAAGGAGATCAGGGGTGGCTGCAATGGATTCCTCAGAGGGACCTGGGGAGGGGGTAAAAACATGAACAAACAGGAGACAAACTGGAAGAGTCTCTTATGGACGTGGGCCCTTGCAGCAATGCCTGGGGAAAAGCATCTTTTGAGCTCTGTGATATACGTAAGGACTCTAGCGTCCCAGTGTCATAGAAAGTCAGAGCTTAGAGACCACCTGAGCCAACTGCCTGTGCCACCAAAGAACACACTGAGGAGTCGTCACAGAGATCCTATGTATGCCCCATCTGGCATTGGCTAGGCAAATGTGCTCTCCGTGAACTATTTCTAATATTCAAAGCCACTGTGCCCTTAGATATTATGACTTCACCATATAATAGAAAAATGTTTTACAAAGTTATGGCCAGCAAGAAGAATACATAGAAGAGACAGCATTTGACCTTTTATCTAACACTAAATTTTACACTTATCATGAATCCTTCCTGGTAATATTCAGATTATGATTCACGTTAGTACTTCTAATTAACGAGTTTATAGTAAATATGATGAACATACATTAACAGATAACAAAACTTTTTATTTTAAAAACCAGTTCTATCTCCAGGGTCATTCATTAATATTGATATTTGAGCCCACACCATACTGATTCCAGTGATTAGATATTAAATGCTATGGACATGTCATGTGTCACATCTTGGTCATTCTGGGATTCACAGGGATTCCTATGACTTGGCGACTCCTGCATGTCCAGTAATCTGGCAGCAAGGTTATTGAATTTATGACAAGGTATGAAAGCCTCCTCCACAAAAGACAATTTTTTAACACTTATAGTTTACTCTGAACCAGACCACTAGGTCCCGAAAACATTTGGTGCCATTGCCAGACACCAAAAAGAGTCTGCAGACTACACTATGTGCAACTTAACCACTCCCGCTGGGTGGATGTGTGGCACAACCCAGGGGCTGGCTGGCTGGCTTCCTTTCCACTGCCCTGGTTGTTAGCTCTTCTGTGGTGGCCAGAGAACTGACTGCCTCAGCATTTCGATTGGAAAGTGCACATTAACATCCCACATTCCCTGGGCCAGGAACGAATAGCCCTGTCAGTTCAGTACCTCATGTTCATCCAGTGTAAGCCACAAGGAAGGCAACACAGAGCTCTCTGGATGCTCAGGATGCGAGTTGATACATGAAACCCCAGAGAGAAACGTGACATGGTTTGAAGTACAGAACCATGGCCAATATATTTGCAGTAAACTCCCTCAAAGGAGGTGGTTTGAGATAAAAATGGCATCCCACTTGAGAAACCCTCGTGTTGGTCTGGTAAGGGCAAAAGTCCAGACATTCCATAAGTCTGTGGAAGAAAAACTAGATTTTCAATTCTTTGCGGCTCGGGTTTAAATTCCCATTTCAAAAGAATAGAAGATGAAAGGCTCCCACTAGCTAATTTTAGAGCAGGCTATTTCATCCCCTTGATTGACTCAAACTGGGAAGAGGGACTGGGAATTGAGACAAGAATTGAAATGTTAACTTTAAAACCAGCCAGGCCAGCTCATGCCTTCAATAGTCAAGATAAACCAGTTACTGTCCGGTACAATGGAACCATCTTGCTAACTGATATAAAAGCAAAGATCAGTTCAGGGTAATTAGTTAATTGACCCAGGGAAAGTATAGAAATCCTTTGTTGTCTCTAAATTAAAGGATGGAATTAGCAAATATAAGAGTAAGGGGGATTAGAAGCCATCTAGCTTCCTCCTAAGGACGAGCTGTGTGATGAAGGTGACATGTCAGCAAAAGGCCAGCTCATTAGTTATTGGCAGGGACAGGGCATCTGCTTTGATCCTCAGAGCTCAAATGCATTGTCTAAACTTTAGACCAAACAGTTTTAACAAAAATCTGTTGGACGTCACTCTATAGCATCACTGGAATAAGAGATTTTATGAAGCAATGGAAGTTGCATAAATCTGAATTCTGAAGCTCTTTGAGGACAGAAACAATATTTGCTACAAGCCAAGATGGAATGAGAGTGATAATGCCTCCTCAATATTGGGCTAAACTTGGCTTTGGTGAACTCAAGCCACCTCCCCTGGAGATACAGGAACAGAGAGTGTCTGGCAACTGGATCTCAGAGAGAACCAGCAATAGCTGTCCATCCATCACTTGACACTGGTATTAAGGATGGAAAGAAACAAAGTTCAGCACAGGCCTATCTGCCTTCTTTGATTTGGATATGTGCTGTCTTGATCTCAGAGTCTCTGGAGATGATGGAGGAAAAGACGTTCCCAAAGCATGGTGGTTTGATTCAGGTGTCCCCCATAAACTTTTGTGCTCTGAATGCTTGATTCCCAGCTGATGGCAATTTTGGAATTGGAATCTTGTTGGAGGTGTGTGGTTGGGGGCAGGCTTATGGGAGTTATAGCCAGCTTCCTCTTGCCAATGTTTGGCACACTCTCCTGTTGCTGTTGTCTACCTGATGTTGGCCAGGAGGTGATGTCCATCCTCTGCTCATGCCATCATTTTCCCTGCCTTCAGGGAGCTTCCCCTTGAGTCTGTAAGCCAAAATAAACCCTTTCCTCCCATCAGCTTGCTTTTGGTTGAGTTCTTTCTGCCAGCAACGAGAAAGCTGACAGCAAAACAAAGCATCAGAGGACATGACAGTCAAGACCCAAAGAGAGAGAAGATGCCCCTTCACGTGTTGCCCCTTCCTCTGTAAAATGGAGATCAGATCAACAAAGTCCTTATTAAAACATAACCCCCACTGGCGCCTCAGTATACGAACTCTGATCCAATTTCTCCAGGCTTGCTCTTTGCTTTGTCTTCCACCTGAATCCACCTCTGCCACCCAATCTTCTGTTTCTTCAACCTGGGGAGCTAATCTTCCTCCTCTGATGCCCCCAGCACTGATGCTGCCAAGAAATGACACGTTGCTTTTTCCAGAAGGTCATCATGGAACCTGAAAGGGCCCATTGCTCATCTTTGAATACCCAAGATAGTCCTGTGGCTACCTTAAGACTATGTTTCTATGATCTGTTTAATCTGCTCCCTCTTTTCCAAGCTGTAAACTCAGTGAGCTCAGAGGGTACCATATGTGTGGTTCAACATTTTGCATCCTGACTGTATCTTGGTTCTCAGCACAGTATATTTACTACGTAAACAGTGCCTAGATTTTTGAGACACTTCCCTGAGGATCATCAATCACCATGTAAGGAATTTAAGGATATTGTCGTTCATTTTTTTCAGAGACTATTAAAGAAAATGCCATCATTAGCTCTAACATTGAAAAGATGGCCTCTTTTAGTATTTTGTGGTTTTAATTCATTCACTAATTAAATTATAAGCAGAGAGAAATAGGAGAGAGACAGAGAGAATAGGCATGCCAGGGCCTCCAGACACTGCAAACAGACTCCAGAGGAATGCACAGCTTTGAGCATCTGGCATTAAGTGGGTACTGGGGAATCGAACCAGAGTTGTTAGGTTCTGTAGGAAAGTGCCTTAACACTGTGCCATCTTTTCACCCTTATTTTACTATTTATTATGCTGTCTTGGTGTGAATTGATGCTTCTGAGGTTTCTTCTCTGTGCCAGATAGCTGCCTGATATCTTGGCTCCTAGCACCCACTTTAGTGAAGCATCCCCATTTCTAGTCTTACAATTACCATGGAGACCACAGTGCTACTCAGCAGTGTTTGGCACATTTTTTAGGGCCTACCTTCAAGAATAAACTAATTGACTATTGAATTCAAGGTAGAGGGACAAATGAGAGAAATGATATGTGATAAAAGAAGAAATCAAAGTTAGTTCTATGAATGTTGGTCACCTTTCCTCAAAGAGTTGTGGAAACACCTTTCTATTCTTTCCTATTCTTTCCCATCTATCTGGACAGGATTTGATAATAAAGGAGACTCTTTGTAGTATCCCAGAAACATAATAAAATTAAAGCATCAGCCTTTAAGGGGGAAAATATGCTTGTTAGAAAAAAAGACTTTATGGAGGTCAGTCTTCTTTAGTTGGGTAGATATGTTAACTTCTGTTTATATTTCCCAGTGCACTTTCCCACCCCATTCTCATTTAGCGTACTTCTGGAGAATGAGCTCACTCCTTCGACATGCTATATCCTGGTAGCCATCAATTACTGGCTGTCACCAAAACTGTATATGCACAAGAGTTCTTTCATTCAACACATCTTCATGAGAACCAATTTCCTATGATCCTCATTAGCCAAATGGGATGATGGTACACTTAAAATCTTAGCAGACAGGAGGAACCAATTCCTGAGCTCAATATAATTACAAACGTGTGTCCAAAGCTGAATTCCTACCATTAAGCCATGGATTCCTCTTTGGGAATGTACATTGTTCTTTTTAATTAGATGGTAATTCTGCAGTAAGTAGGTGGGCCAAACTGGGTGGGGTCAAACATCAGAGTGTCAATTTTTCCACCCATAATTTCATGCCTCAATGTTAAAGTGATATTTTAAACATTTAGCTCATGAACAAGTTATTCCCAGCCATTTATACTTCAACTATAAATATTCAATTAGCTACATAGGGAAGAAAGATTAGTCTCTAGTGAGAGGTACAAAAAATATCTCGAATTTGGGACTTTGGTCCTAGAAAGAGGAGTTCAAAAAGAAATTACCTTTTGCATCCCTGTAATGTCACAAAGAAGTCCAGTGTGTATGAGAGGAGGGGGGTGGGGAATGATATTGAGATGCAAAGAGAGAAAACAAATGTCCAAATTCTGTATCACATTCAGCATCAAACTCTTGCATCTTCACACCAGCCCTAGAAAGTTTATACTCCCTTTGAAATAGGCTATATGCAAGAGAATCAATACACTTAAAGTGATGATATTTAAAGATCCAGAGATACAGATACAAACCTCAACATAAGGAATATCTTTGTCGGTGTTATTTCTCCCCATGATGGGAAGGACAGCCTTGGTTTGTTTGGAGTTTCCAGTCACTGAATAGTTTAGTAAAGGTGGTTGGATTCTTTTATGAGATGTGTAAATATGTGCCTCAGTTTTAGTTTTTCTCAAATGAAGACAATAAAATGATTGAGAAGTACACCATCCTGTGTGGCACTGATTAGAATTGCATTGATTTAACTTCACAATGCCTGACTGACACTCACTTGGAATACAGAGAGATATTTGTTTAATATTTCAAGAATCCCAAAGATAAGTATTTCAGTGGGAAATTACAGACTTAAGACATATTTTTCACTCTACTATCATTATTTAGACCTTTCTCTCAAACTCATAGTAGTGATAAAATTATTAATAATAATGTTGACAAAAATCCAAATAAAATTGGTGCATTTTATACCTGAGCATTCACCAACCAGTTTTCTAATCAATTACATATATGAATGTATTTAATAATGGTTATATGATGCCATATTATGAGCTTATGCCTATGTTTCAGTAAACAATCAAAATAAGTTGCAAGAAGGACGAAAGAGGCTGAATGCTAAACCTTGTATCAGAACATTGCAAATGTTCCTAGACACCCAAGAAAAGCAAGTGCTTTGGTTTTCTTGGAAAAAAAACATGACCACACTTTGCTGGAAGCAAAGGAAGCAATGAATATGAAATGAAGTTTGGTCACCAGCAAACAAGTTCTAGAGTTGTTTGTTCTACCTTTTAATAAACCTTTCAATCACCTCATGTGGGCTAGATAACAAAAGAAAGCTGGGAGTCCAGGAATTTATCCATTTCATCTAGGTTCTCTAATTTTGCGGAGTAGAGGTTTTGGAAGTATGACCTGATGATTCTTCCAATCTCATCAGGATCAGTTGTGATTTCACCCTTGTCATTTTTTTTTATTTATTCTTTTTCAAGCAGAGAGAGAGAGAGAGAGAGAGAGAGAGAGAGAGAGAGAGAGAGAGAGAGAGAGAGCACCAGGGCCACCACCTTGTGGGTCTGGCTTATGTGGGACCTGGGGAATTGAACCCGGGACCTTAGGCACTGGAGGCAAGTGCCTTAACCGCTGAGCCATCTCTCCAGCCCACCCTTGTCATTTTTTATTTTGTTAATTTGGGCCTTCTCAGTTTTTCGTTTGATTAAATTGGCCAGCGGTTTGTCTATCTTATTGACTTTTTCAAAGAACCAACTCTTTGATTTGTCTATTTTTGTGTATATTTGTTAACCTACACTAATCTCACTCTCCGATGGAGATTGTGTTTGTATCTTTCAGGATGCAGCGAGAGTGCTGGGGCTCATCTAATCCTACCAACCGTAGGTCGATACCTGAGATTCTGGCAAGAGAGGGGCCACCACAGTCATACAATGGAGGATCCAAATGGAACTCCGCAGAGAATGACGAGATGAACAAGGAGCCCACAGCCACAGCCATTAAATCAACACAGGATTAGCCAGTGGAACAGAAACCAATGATTTTTGACACAAAGACCCCTAAGCTCACAACCTTAAAGCAAACTTATTACTCATCCACCATGACTCAGGGAACTATGCGGAAGAGGGGGCGGAAAGATTGTGAGAGCCGTGGTGGGGGAGACTATCCAGAGGTATGGACAGGAGAACCTGGCTGATTACTAGTCTATCCATGGTCCCCTGTCACAAGGACTGATCCAGACAACCCATGGAGGAGGTTATCCAGTTGAGGGGGGAGGGGAGGGCAGTGGGGAATTGGGGATAACAACTCATTGTTTGCCCACTAAATGTTGTAACTCATTATGGA
>PVHP010026386.1:0-24684 GCA_004024765.1 Zapus hudsonius | reverse complement strand
TGTCACCATCACTTAAATAATGGTACAAACAAATCCAATCTGATGGCATTTCCTCAGGCCCCACCCAGGAATCTCTCAGAAATCATTGTCTTTCTAATTATAAAAGGAGTGTATACTCATTAAAAGAAGAGTAGAGATTATGGAGAGATAGAATATTTTATTAAGTGTATTTCTACGTCGAATTCCAGGGGTGCCATTATCTTTTTTTTTAAATATATATTAATGTTTTATTTATTCATTTTCAATGAAGAGAGAGAGAGAGAGAGTGAGTGAGTCTGGCTTATGTGGGTCCTGGGGAATTGAACCCAGGGCCTTAGGCACTGGAGGCAAGTGCCTTAACCGCTGGGCCATCTCTCCAGCCCAGGTGCCATTATCTCGACTCGTATTTCAGTAGCATTTGAATATGAGTCACATCGGGAGAATCAATCACTACTGTGTTTCTGGAAACGAGGTGGGTGTGTTTGGATGTGTCATCAGTTTAAGTTTTTATGGCAGCTTTATGAAATAAGGGTGCTTCTCCTCCCAGCTTTTATTACTAGAGAAACTTGCAGGGCGGGGTTTGCCTGGAAGCTTCCAATCAGTTTACTCATAAACGGGATGACAGTGGGAGATTTCTCTTGAAAGACACATGGAGCAGTGTTTTTTCATATATATTCATTTGTTTTTATTAATTAGAAACTTTGTTGTATGGACAAATCATGTTGGCTCCATTCCCCTCCTAACCTACCTCCATCCCATTGAGGGCCCTCCTCAGTGGGTTATTGGTATATGATGGTTATGAGTTATGTGAGCAACAGTCATTGTGTGGGAGGTAATGCCTCTGGATACTCCTTCACACCTTGCGACTCTTGAAGTCTTTCTTCCCCCTCTTCCACAGTGTTCCTTGGTGGGTGTGTTATTGCTCTGCATTAGTCTTAAGCTCTCAGCAACTTCTGGATTTCTGCTTTGATAGGTTTTGAGTGTCCTCAGTGTCTGTCGCCATCTCCCTGGTGCAGGTTGTCAGGTTCTATGTGAGAGCAGCATTCACTTAACTCGCCAATTCCTCTGTGGTTTCACCTGGACCTTGGCCAAGTGCAAGAGGCTGTTAATCTCATGATAGGGAGTCAGAGATCTTTTCTGGTCATGTTGATGGATTTTGGTTCTTCTCAGTTTTTGTTGCTTTCTGCAAAAGAGAAACAACATGTGTTAAGGGGATAAGCATAGTTAATTAAGAGACATTTTGATGGGTGCAGCCTCTCTTTTGGACAATGACTAGTGTGAGCGTCTCCCTGGAGTCCTTGACCCTCCTCCCCTCAGGATTCTGACTTGGTTCCCAGTACCAGTTGAGTTCCTGTTTATTGAGCGGGTCTTACTGGTTACCGTTTAGGTGGTCTTAGGCAAGTTATTTAATCTCTGTAAACCTTTGCTTTCTTATCTATAAAACAAGACTAAAATTTTGCCTCCAAGAGAATTGGATGCCTGTTGCCCCACCCATCTTAAGCCCAAACCCTTGTGATGGCAGTTTGTTATTGAGAACTTTAATATATGGATGCACTGTGGTTTGATCCATTCCTGTTCCGTTGTTCTCTCTTGTCCCCTTTCTTCCACCCCCATTCCACCCTAACCCTTCATCTGTTGACTCATTCCCTCTACGTCAATATTTTGAGGGGCTCAGAGCAGTACAAGTCTTGTGGGGGTGTTGGCAACCATTGCGGGGCCATAGGTACACCTGTCAGTGCATGTCAGGAGGATTGTGTCCCAAAGCTCTCACCCAGTGACATCCCCTCCTCTGCAATGGTCCCTGAGCCTTACTTAGGGGGTGTGGTAGAAATCTCTTTAGGTGTTGAGCTCTCGACAGACAGACAGCCTCTTGCTTGCATCTTCGATGAGTTTTGAGTCTCTTCACTGTTCCCCACCATCTCCATTGAGCAGATCCTCGGGTCCCAGTGAGAACAGCACTCCTGTCTTTTGTGCCTGGTGGGTGTGATCAGAATGACTCATCCAGTGCCGAGCACTGGCCTTTCGCCATCTTGAGTGTTGGGTCTCCCTGGTATTCGCCATCATCTACAAAAAGAAGCTTCTCGAACCAAAAGTGAGAGTGGCAATAATCTAAGGGCATAAATGTATGCCCTTAGTTTTTTTGCATAACAAGTTTATTTTTCAAAAGGCATATATAGACAGTAAACAAAGTAAAGACGCAACAGAACTATTGCACAGAACTGTCCAGAACCACTCCATCCCAGCCTCCGAACGTCTCTCGTCTCTTCATCTGAGTCCATTACTTTCCTTCTGTTGAATTGAACTCTTGTTTTCTTTTCTGTTTGTTGGCTTACTTTCACAAGTATTTCTATTAAACCTTGTTCTGACACCTTCCCACTTAGCTGTCTGTATCTTGCCATCCGGATAAGGTAGTTTGCTACTGTTTTAATTTTTTCAGGCTTTACAAGCGCTAAGTTAATTAACCTGGCCCAGGCTGACTGAGCCAGAACTTGGGCTAACACAGGGCTTCTCCTTTCTGCTTCCCTTTGATTTTGCCTCCTGGTGGGCAGCATGGGCAGGAGCCTCTTGCTTCCCCTGCAGCACCTCCAGCAGCTACCCCCACCTACACTTAGTTTTTAAAAAAATATTTATTTGTTTATTTATTTGCAAGCAGAGAGAGAGAGAGATAGAAGAGAGACAAGCAAAGCGAATGGGCACGCCAGGGCCTCCAGCCACTGCAAATGGACTCTAGATGCATGCGCCACTTTGTGCATCTGGCTATATGTGGATACTGGGGAATTGAACTTGGGCCATCAGGCTCTGCAGACATCTGCTGAGCTATCTCTCCAGCTCAACTTAGAAGGTTTTTTTGATGAACATAATGTTTAGCTTAAGAACAGTGATAGCTTCTATCTGGGGTTTATGAGCTTCCAAGCCATAGGCTTTTTAAAAACTATTTTTATTTATTTACAAGCAAAGGGAGACAGAGAGAAGAGAGACAGAAAGAATGGGTGTACTAGGGCCTCTAGCCACTGCAAATGAGCTCCAGATGCATGTACCACTTTGCATCTGGTGGGTACTAGGGAATCAAACCTGGGCTGTCAGGCTTTACAAGCAAGTGCCTTTAACTGCTGAGCCATCTCTCCAGCCCTTCCCCTTAGTTTCTCTTTGGTTACAAATGTACTTCTGTCATAAGGCTTCATGTTTTGTTAACCACTTAAAGGGGTGACCGAGGAACAAAGCCCTTGGGGCTGTAGCTTAGGTTAAGCTCAGTTCAAAAGTGAGGGGCATTTATAGCATCTCACCCTATTTTACCTTTCTCTTTTCTTTTCTTTTCTTTTCTTTTCTTTTCTTTTCTTTTCTCTTCTCTTCTTTCTTCTTTTTTTTTTTTTTGAGGTAGGGTCTCGCTCTAGCTTAGGCTGACCCAGAATTCACTCTGTAGTCTCAGGATGGCCTTGAACTCACAGTGACCCCCTACCTCTGTCTCCTGAGTGCTGGGATGATTCTAGGCATGTGCCACCACGTCCACCTATTTTTGCCTTTCTGTCCAGTGTGATGTCTGGAAGTGGCTTCTCCAGGTGGGTGACAGCGGTAACCCAGAGAGCTTCAGTGATGAGTTGATTGTTGGAACTTTCCACCTCTAGTCTCTGCACTCTAAGCGGGAGAAATCTAGCTACCGTGGGCAAGCTCCAGGGGCAAGACATTCCCCAGGATAGGGTGTCCATCCAAACAACATGTCCTTTGTGATTCCCTTTTAGGGATCTGAGGACTGGCAGCTGGGCGGAGGCAGGCATCCCATCATTGGTTGTCAAGTTCTCAGTTAGACTGGGAAAGTTTGTCTGGAAGCTTTCTCACCAGCCTGGCCTCGAAGCGGAGACAAGAGACAGTTGGCAAGACAAAAGACATGGGCTTCAACCCCCCTTTCCACCTCTCCTACAAGCTCCGCCTACTGCTGCTGGCCACCTTGTGCCTGACGGTGGTTGGCTGGGCCACCAGCAACTACTTTGTGGGTGCCATTCAAGAGATCCCCAACGCAAAGGATTTCATGGCGAGTTTCAACAAGATCATAGCTTTGGAAAAAGGAGAAACTCTGGCCAATGAAGCAACTGAGAAACAAGTAGAACTTGACCGTTGCCCTTCGGTGTCTCCGAACCTCAGTAAGTGTTTGCTATTAAAAAAAATACTTATTTATTTGCAAGGAGAGAGAGAGAGAGAGAGAAGGAGGGAGGGAGGGAGAGAGAGAGAGGGAGGGAGGGAGGGAGAGAGGGAGAGGGAGAGAGAGAGAGAGAGAAGAGAGAAGAGAGAGAGAGAGAGACAGAGAAAACAGGTGCACCAGGACCTCCAGCCACTTCAAATGAACTCCAGATGCATGCACCCCTTTGTGCATCTGGCTTTATGTGGGTGCTGGGAAATTGAACTCAGGCCATCAGGCTTTGCAAGCAAATGCCTTGATCACTGAGCCACCTCTCCAGTCCTCTTGCTCTTTTTATATGGCTCTTAATCCCAACATGAAGGCTTCATCTTCTGTTCTCATCTTAACTCAGCTGCTTCCTGAAGGCTCCACAGTCAAATCCAATCACATTGGGATCGAGTCTTCAACATACGAACGAGGGGGGAGGGTGCACCAACCTTTAGACCCTCAGCCTGGTTCAGTCACAGTCTTGTATTTGGTTTCATTTGGGCACGTCACTTCCCTCTCGTTGGTCATGGAAAACCCAAACATTACACTCGATTGTAATTCCAACGCCAGATCACACAAGCTGGGATGTCAATCCTTCAAATACACTTCCGAAGTAAATTCCTCCCATAGAGGACATGAGCAATGACAAGATTCCAAGAAAACACTGGATCGATGTACTTAGTGGTGTCCTATGATCTGTCATCAGTGACCTGAGGGAGACTAGAACTCAGACTTCTGTCAAGGGGACAGGCAGAGAGATTGAGAGGGAATATGTGGAAACAGATACCAGTGGTTAGTTAAATTATGACAAGGTGAGCAAGGGCTGGAGAGATGGTTAAGATCTTTGCCTGCAAAGCAGAAGGACCTGAGCTCGATTCCCCAGTGCCCACATAAAGCCAGATGCACAAGGTGGTGCGTGTGCCTGGAGTTTGCAGTAGTTGGAGGCCCTGGCACACCCATTCTCTCTCTCTATCTTCCTCTTTCTCTCTCCCTCATTCACTCTCCATTAAATAAATAAAATGTTTTCTTAAAGGTGAGCAAAAGCTTATGTCAGTCCTACTGTACATATCAGACCCATTACATTAGGGTCTTTGGGGGGGTGTATAAAAAAGACAGACTAATGATAGGATTTGTTAACAGCTCTGTCAATTGATAGCAGGGCCAGAGTGGCTGTTCTCTCTATTCTCCTTAGACCCTTCAGGGAGGCTGTCTTAGAGGAGCTACTTTACTCCCTGGCCTGACTGAAGTGATTATTTATTCTTGGTACTGCTGAGCTGAGCCTCAAATTGCTGTGAGACTGAAACATAAGCCTGGTCTAAGTTGTCACGGTCAAGGTTGTCACAGGAGCAAAGCATGGAGCCTTACACATAGAACGAGCCTGTGGCTGTTTGTGTCAGGGGATAGGCCAACGTGTAAGCAGCTTGAGATTTTATAGTTGTGACCAGCGGAAAGTGCCTTCTCTCTTTCTAGTCAATATATATTTTATTTTATTTATTTATTATTTTGTTTTTCTTGAAGTAGGGTCTCACTCTAGCCCAGGCTGACCTAGCATTCACTCTGTAGTCCCAGGCTGGCCTTGAACTCACAGTGATCCTCCTACCTTTGCTGGGATTAAAGGTGTGCGTCACCACACCCAGCAATATATCCTTGTAGTTCAGGTCAAGAGAGAAGAGCCATTTGCTTCAGCCTGATATTTGAAGCCTGCTTGGTTGCCATGGTTGCCTTGGCTTTCATCTGTTAAGCTGCTTTCACACTCACTGGGCAGACACTGTGCTTGGCTGACCGTGTCTCCCCTGGTGACACAGTGGTAGAGTGTATTTGTCACCGCTGGTTAGGGAATGGGGCTGGTCTTGACTTCTTTCTGGTGTTTTGCCTTCAGGGAGCAGGGAGTATAGGGCAGAAGTGGGCAAAGGGCCTTGTCTAGGAGTTTGATTCCATGGAATGTTCCTGATTTTTATAGCTCACCATTCTGGGGCTTAGAGAAGGAAAGAGGAGCAGAGCCAGCTCCTCGGTCTCTAGCCTTGACCTTTGCGGGTCACCAGCGTGGACATTTCCCACTCGGATATGGATCAGAGAGCTCGAGTTGATTACCCAGGCATAAGGAAATGCTTTTTATTACCAGTTACTTGTTTTTCCAGCCAGTGATCTTGGTTACGTGATTTCTCTGGTTCCATGTCACGACTGAATGTCACTTCAGCTACATAGTGGGGGTGAAAGCTAATAGTCTTGCATGCTGGCTGCAGGCAGGCAGAGGGCCAGAGCGCTTCACCTGTGCTAGGTGTGGTCAGTGTCCCAAGGCTCCTGTGATGACACATGGCCTGTGTTGATTGTAGGAGGCCAGAGCAAGCTCATTTTCAAGCCAGACCTTACTTTGGAGGAAGTACAAGTTAAAAACCCCAAGGTGTCCAGAGGCCGGTATCACCCCGAGGAATGTAAGGCCCGGCAGCGGGTGGCTATCCTCATCCCCCATCGGAACCGAGAGAAACACCTGCTGTACCTGCTGGAACATCTGCACCCCTTCCTGCAGAGGCAACAGCTGGACTATGGCATCTACGTCATCCACCAGGTGAGGGTGGGGCTTTTCTGGGCCCAGTGCTCTGAGGAGCATTGAACTGTCAGCAAAGGCGGGTTCTCTTACCTCACTCTTGATCAGAGTAGGAGAAATTCTCATCCTAAGCCAGGTAGGAGGATCATTGTGAGTTTGAGGCCAGCCTGAGACTACAGAGTGAGTCCCAGGTTAGCCTGGGCTAGAGTGAGACCCTACCCCAAAAACAACAATCACAATTATTATTATTATTACTATTATAAAACAAAATAATTGCAAAATTTTGTTTCAAGTCTTTCCCCTCTCCATAAAATAGAAACAGATGTGTTATATAATGGCAGTGATTTTCTGGAATTTTCTTTTGCTTAGCTTTTTAAAAAGTATTTTATTTTTATTTGTAAGAAGAAATATCCAGAGAGAGAGAGAGAGAGAGAGAGAGAGAGAGAGAGAGAGAGAGAGAGAGAGAGAGAGAGAATGTATGCACCAGGGCCTCCAGTCACTGCAAATAACTCCAGATGCATGCACCACTTGGTGCATCTGGCTTACATGGGTCCTGGGGAATTGACCCCAGGTCCTTAGGCATTGGAGGCAAGCGCCTTAACTGCTGAGCCATCTCTCCAGCCCTTGTTGTTTTGTTTTTTTGAGTCAGGGTCTCACTTGGCCAGGCTAACCTGAAATTCACTCTGTAGTTCACATTGACCTTAAACTTGGGGCTATTTGATTTCATTTGGGCACATCACTTCCCTCTCGTTGGTCATGGAAAACCCAAACATTACACTCGATTGTACATTCCAACGCCAGATCACACAAGCTGGCCGCCCAGTCTAGCTCGCTTGGGGAGCTCCAGGCCAATGAGAGATCCTGTCTCCAAAAAACAAGGGGGTGGTATTCCTGAGGAGCGACACTTGAGGGTGTCCTCTGGCCTCCGCATGCATGAGCCCCTGCTCACTCAAGAACACACCTGAAATTTATTATCATAAGTGCATTTAACATGAGGTCTTTATTTGTTGATGACTGTTATTTTTATTTGTACTTAGAACATTTTAAAGTAAAATTTAGCTTCTCAGCTATATTTCGTTTTATTTTTACCACGTTATAAATTTCGAAGTGTACTGTTTAGTAGTATTAAAAGTGTTCCAGCTGGAGAGATGGCTCAGTGGTTAAGGCACTTACCTCCAGTGCCTAAAACCCCGGGTTCAATTCCCCAGTACCCACATAAGCCAGACCCACAAGGTGGTGGCCCTGATGTTCTCTCTCTCTCTCTCTCTGTCTCTCTCTCTCTCTCTGTGTGTATCTCTCTGCTTGAAAATGAATAAATAAAATATTTTAAAACAATGTTCACTGGCTAGGCTGGAAGGTTGAGGCAGAAGGATTATTGTAAGTTCAAGGCAGCCCAGAGTACAAAATGAGGTCCAGGCCAGCTTAGGGTACATTGTGAGACCCTGTCTCAAAAAGCAGGAGTTGGGTGTGGTGACACATACCTTTAATCCTAGCCCCCTTTGAGGCAGAGGTAGGAGGATCACTGTGAGTTCAAGGCCAGCCTGGGACTACAGAGTGAATTCCAGGTTAGCTTGGGCTAGAGCAAGACCCTCGAAAAAACCAAAAAATAGCAGAATCATACAGTGTTCACTGTTGCACAACACCGATCTACTGAACTTTATTATTCTTGCTAAACACACTCTACCTCATGAGCCAACTCTCTAGACTTAAAGGAATATATTTTTTAAAATATATATTTATTGTCCATAATGAGTTACATTATTTAGTGGGCAAACCATGCGTTGTTATCCCGAATTCCCCAATTCCCCCCTCCCCATCCCTGATCAGTTGGATATCCTCCTCCGTGGGCTGTCTGGATTAGTCCTTGTGGCAAGGGATCCTGTATATCCTAGTCCTCAGCCTGGTCTTCCTGGCCCAAGTGTGTTGTTACTGAGGGGTGCCATGCCTCTGGACAGTCTCCCCCACCATGGCTCTCACAGTCTTTCCACCCCCTCTTCTGCTTAGTCCCTGAGTCGTGGTGGGTGAGTAATAAGGCTGCTTTAATGTTGCGAGTTTAGGGGTCCTTGTGTCGAAAATCCTTAGTTTCTGTCTCATTGGCCTATCCTGTGTTGATTGAATGGCTGTGGTTATAGGTCCCTTGTTCTTAAAGGAAAATTTTTAAGTGATAGAATATAAATGTGTGAAGTCCAGAGCTGAATTCGAACTGTCTTTTGCTATCACGTTTCCTGTTTGACGTCTCACTGTGTCAAGAAGTCTTGTGTGTCCACAGACATATGGAGCTGAAGGGGAGAAAGAGGAAACCTTATCTTAGGGGCTTTTCACACTTTAATTTCTCTGATCAACAGGCGGGAAGTAAGAAGTTCAATCGAGCCAAACTCCTGAATGTGGGCTACTTAGAAGCTCTTAAGGAGGAAACCTGGGACTGTTTTATATTCCACGATGTGGACCTGGTGCCCGAGAACGACCTGAACCTCTACATGTGCGAGGATCAGCCCAAGCACCTGGTGGTGGGCAGGAACAGCACTGGTTACAGGTAAGGAGCATTGCCATGGGCAACGCAGCTGATCCTGGAGGGATCAAGTCATCAACAGTATCCAGACTGTCCAAGAAATCGGAAAGATGGTCTCTTAGTGCTTAAAGTGCAAAGCAGGAATATTAGCAAAATGTAAAAAGGGGAAAACAAAGAAAAGCTTCCAAAACCCTTGACAGGAATGAAAAGACAACAGAAAGAGGAGAGAGAACATCAGCCAGGCTTTGCAGATGGTGACCAGCTCACCTGCAAAACCTGTGTGGCAGGATTTTTGCAGGCTTTCCCACCCAGGGGGAATTTGTTTTTGTTATTTTGAGGCAGGGTCTTGCTCTAGCCCAGGCTGACCTGAAGCTCTCTCTAGAGTCTCAGGGTGGCCTTGAACTTGCAGCCATATTCCTACCTCTGCCTCCTGAGTGCTGGGATCAAAGGTGTGTACCATTCTGCCCATCTTGATAAGTTTTTTTTTTTTTAATGAGTGCTTTAATATATGAAAATGCTATACAGTTTGGCTGTATTCCCATACCATTGTCCCCCTCCCCTGCTATTCCCCCGGAGCCCCTTCTTTCTAGGGAGTCACTTCTCTTATTGTTTCACTCCTTTGTCCTGTTTTTCCCAAGTTAAAATGTTGATGGGCTCTGAACAGTGCAGGCCTTGTGGGGGGCACTGGCAATCCCTCCCCATGGGGTCATGAATGCAGGACTCTGCCCGTGGAGAGAACAGTGCCCCACAGTTTGCCCTCCTGCCTGTGGCTCTTACATTCTTTCTGTCCTTTCTTTCTTAATCTTGAGCCTTGGAGGCTGTGATTGAGATGTCTCCTTAATTTTATTTTATTTTATTTATTTATTTATTTATTTATTTATTTATTTATTTATTTATTTATTTATTTATTTATTTATTTATTTTGCTTTTTCAAGGTCAGGTCTTGCTCTAGCCTAGGCTGACCTGGAATTCACTATGTAATCTCAGGGTGGCGTTGGACTCAGCGATCCTCCTACCTCTGCCCCCCCCCCCCCCAGTGCTGGGATTAAATACATGTGCACCATCACACCTGGCTCCTTTAATTTTTAAACTTTTATTTATTTGCAAGCAGAGAGAGACAGAGAGAATGGATGCACCAGGGCCTCCAGCCACTGCACATGAATTCCAGATGCTTGTGCTACCTTGTGCCTCTGACTTAATGTGGGTACTGGGTAATAACTGAACCTGGGTCATTAGGCTTTGCAAGCAAGTGCCTGAACTGCTGAGCCATCTCTCCAGCCCAAGATGTCTCCTTTCATTCTCTCCATAGCCTCTCCCTTTCTGCTTTGGTGAGTTTTGAGTCCCTCTGTGTCTGTTGGCTGGGTTTCCTTATTGATCGCTCAGTGGTAACCTCTGAGCCAAATTCAGGCCCTCTTTTAGAAACCAAAAACAATCTTATTTAGACTTCAGAATGCTATCCTGCGTGTGCATGCCTGCACGAACGCTCGTGGGGGTTCAACCCAGGCCTTGCACTTGCTAGGCAAGTCCATACTGCAGGACAATGGTTCATCCAGCCTTCTAGCTCTTGCTTTAATCCTCGGTTCTGATTTCAACTTTTCTCTGGTTCTGGTTTTTCACTTCAGTTTTGTCTAATTCTATGCACCACACAATCTCCTCTTCTGCGGTCAGGGAGAGGTAGGCCTCCCTTCTCTTTATCTTTGCTACGTTGGGCAAAAATCCACTGATAGCCAGCAAGTTCAGTCACAGGTGGCATGTGTCTAGCTGCGTGTCACCATGCCACGGAGTGTGAGTCAGGCACAGGCTACTTTGCTGTTCCAACAGCATCAGAAGAACAAGAAATTCACTTGCCACACGTTCCCAGGGAGGAAGTTGCCCAGGTGTGTTAGACCCATATGGCAAATTTTACTGCCAAGAAGTCCTTTGGTACCTGCCTGCTTTCTACAATAATTCTATTGTCATTTTATGACTATATTTGCCTCACTTGGGGGGGCCTTACAGCCCTTTAAAATTATATTAGTAACTCATTGAAGGGCCAGTTAAAATGTGTGCTTTTCCAGATAAGAGACCAAAAGCAAGGATTGGTAAATGCAGAGACAGTTGCCACATAAACTCTAGGACCGGAGGTCCTTCGTTTATTCCCCAATGTCTTTGTCTCCTGCTCCTCCGACTCCAGTGAGCTGATCCCGTGGTCCTTGATCAGCCTGTACTTTTCCTCACCATGTTCAGCCACCAGATCCTCCACTTTTCTTTATATATATATTATTGTCCATAATGAGTTACATTATTTAGTGGGCAAACAATGAGTTGTTATCCCCAATTCCCCAATGCCCCCCCTCCCCATTCCCAATCAGCTGGGTATCCTCCCCCGAGGGTTGTCTGGATCAGTCCTTGTGGCAGGGGACCCTGGGTAGCCTAGTACTCAGCCCGGTCCTCCTGGCCCAAGTGTGTTGTTACTGAGGGGGTGCCATGCCTCTGGACCGTCTCCCCCACCACGGCTCTCACAATCTTTCCGCCCCCTCTTCCACTCAGTTCCCTGAGTTGTGGTGGGTGAGTATTAAGGCTGCTTTAATGTTGTGAGCTTAGGGGTCTTTGTGTCGAAATCGTTGGTTTCTGTCTCACTGGCTTATCTTGTGTTGGTTGAATGGCTGTGGCTGTGGGCCCCTTGTTCATCCCGTCATTCTCTACGGGGTTCCATATGGATCCTCCACCATATGACTGTGGTGGCTCATCTCTTGCCAGGCAGATCCTCCACTTTTCTGCCTGTCTGGATCCTTCCAAGCCCAGCTCTTCTGCTGTGTATGACTCCTCTCTCAGAAGCCTGGGCTTGGGGGTTCGAGCATGTGGGAGGGCAGGCCCCTGCCCCTCAGCTGCCTTGCAGTGATGGGTAGTGAGGGTGACAGATCCCCACTAGATCATCCGGGCTGGCTTTCTCATGGGGGTGATGTGGGTGGTATTTCTACTCACAGGGTCCTGATGTAGCTGTTTTCCATACTAAACAGGCTGATTACCTTGGGTACAAGTCACTGCTAGCAGGCATTTTAGTTAGCAATAGATTCCTTCTAGGTATTTTGGTTTTGTTGGCTCGTTTTAAGTTATAAAAATGTCATTTCCAAAATGATAGAGGATGCCTTCTTTTCCACCATGGTGGAGGACGCCTTTGATCCCAGCACTTGGGAAGCAGAGGTAGGAGCATCGCTGTGAGTTCGAGGCCAGCCTGAGACTACAGAGTGAATTCCAGGTCAGCCTGGGCTAGAGCGAGACCCTACCTTGAAACAAAAAACCATTTCCCAGAATTAAAAAAAAATTATATTTATTTATTTATTTACTTATTTATTTTCTTTTTTAATGGAGGGTCTTACTCTAGCCCAGGCTGACCTGGAATTCACTATGTAGTCTCAGGCTGGACTCAAACTCACAGCGATCCTACTGCCTCTGCCTCCCCAGTGCTGGGATTAAAGGCGTGCACCACCACACCTCGTCCATTTCCCAGAATGTAACTGAGGTGGGTAATCTTGGTTGCCATGTTGATTGGGTAGAGGGATGTCTTGGAAATCAGGGAGGACACTTCTGGGTGTGTCTGAGGTCCTGTCCAGAAACAGTTATTAATGAGCACTGCCACCCAGTGAGTAGCATAGTCCATTGATGGGCTCATGATCTGATGGCATTTCAGGGTGGTGATGGAAACTTCAGAGGTGAGGCTTATTTAGAGGAAGTGGGCCACTAAAGCTGTTCTTGGAACTATGTCTTGTCCTGAGCCCCTTCCCCATCTCTCTCTGCTTCCTGGCTGTTATGAGGTGAGCAGCCTCTTACCACTGTGCTCTGCCTCACCACAGCCCTGAGAGCAGCTCACCCAGCCGGCCATGGACCATATTGTGAGGCAAAATCTGTTTTGTTTTTTTTTTTTAAATTTCCTTTTTTCAAATAGTTTCTCAGGGCTGGGAAAGTGGCTCAGTGGGTAAAGTGTTTTTGCCAGGCAAGTATGAGGAATCTGAGTTCAGATCTCCAGCACTCACATAAAAAAGCTGGCGTGGTGGCACGTTTGTAATGCCAGCATTAGGGAGGTGGGAACAGGAGGAATCCCCAAGGCTTGCTGATGAGGTATTCTTGCCAAATCGGTGAGCTCCAGGTTCACCAAGACCTTGAATCAAGAAAGTAAGGAGGGGCTGGAGAGATGGCTCAGTGGTTAAGGTGCTTGCCTGCAAAGTCTAATGACCCAGCTTGATTCCCCAGTGCCCACATAAAGCCAGATGCACGAGGTGATGGGCACATGCATCTGGAGTTCATTTGCAGCAACTGGAGGCCCTGGCATGCCCATTCTTTTTCTCTTTCTCTCTGTCATTCTATGCTTGCAAATAAATAAATAATTTTTTAAAATAAATTCTTTTTTTATTTTATTTATTCATTTTCAAGCAGAGAGATGAGAGAGAGAGAGAGAGAGAGAGAGAGAGAGAGAGAGAGAGAGAGAGAACACACAAGGGCCACCACCTTGTGGGTCTGGCCCATGTGGGTCCTGGGGAATTGAACCCGGGGTCCTAGGCACTGGAGGCAAGTGCCTTAACCGCTGAGCCATCTCTCCAGCCCAATAAATAATTTTTTTAAAAGAAAGTAAGGTAGAAAGCAATAAAGGAAGACACTGGCCAATGACTTTTGGCTTCCAAACATATGTACATGTGCACTGTGCATACACACGTGTGTGTCAATGTACTCAAAATACACGTGTGCCCACACACATAATCTTGCACCCACACATGGATGCACACCATAACATACATATAACCATGTAAAAATTGCTTCCCACAGAAGTCTGATTAACATCATTAAATCTGCTTTTTTAAAAATAATTTTTCATTTTTCATTTTTATATTTATTCATTTGAAGCAGAGAGAGAGAGAGAGAGAGAGAGAGAGAGAGAGAGAGAGAGAGAGAGAGAGAGAGAGAACACCAGGGCCACACCTTGTGGGTCTGGCTTATGTGGGTTCTGGGGGATTGAACCCGGGGCCTTAGGCACTGGAGGCAAGTGCCTTAACCACTGAGCCATCTCTCCAGCCCTAAATCTGCTTTTATTATGAGCTAAACAGGTATACCAGTTTGTCCAGAGAATGTAGATTCATATAAGATTTGAGGATTCCATTATTAGATGGCAAATGTCTTTTCTCTTGGTTGTTCTTCTTATCTGGAAACTAAGTATTTAGTTGCCCCTGGTAATTTAACCTGAAGCTAATTAAGTTTGAAAGCTTCTGTATATTTATTCATATGTCTCCCTCCTTCCCTTGGATCTCCAGGTAGGGAGGGTCTCTCTCTAGCCCAGTCTGTGCTGGAATTCACAATGTAGTCAGTGAGCTTCCAACCTTTGCCTCCGAGTGCTGGGATTAAAGGCATGCACTGATTTGCATCATGTGTTTTTAAAAATATTTGTATTTATTTATGTATTTGCATGGGGCAGAGAGACAGATATTATGGACCCACCAGGGCCTCTTGCCACTCTGGACATCTGGCTTTATGGGGTGCTGGGGAATCAAACTTGGGCTGCCAGGCTTTGCAAGCAAGTGCCTTGAATGAATGAATCCTGATGCCAGTCCCAATTAGTCACACCTTTTCATTCAGTAACATCCAATTTAGGAAGCTGCCTTCACTCAAATTTCTGCTCAAAATGTTCTCAGCTTGAGTTTGCACCAAAGTGCTGGTGGGCTGGGAGATGCTCTCTCACTCCACCTTCTAGGTTTCACTCCTTTTTCTCTTTTTCTTGTCATTGTTAACAGTACATTGGAACACCCTTGGTACCGCCCTCACCTACTCCATTGTCCTCCAGAGATTTCTCCTATTGTGGTGCCTTCAAGTACTCCCAGCTGAGAAGTTTATCTGTAGCAATAACTAACCTGTGTCTTTTGTCTTCTGATAAAACCCCCTGGGAATCTCAGATTCCGTTTATTTAAGAACAATCTACCATCTCCCTCTCCAAACCAAGTTATTCTCTATCCTCAATTTCCATGAAAGACACTATCTTCTACCTGGCTGCCCAGATCAGCGCTTCAGGGGTGGTGGGATGGTGTGTTACCAGCCATAAGCCCTCTCTGGATTAGTACACGAGATGAGCCCACTCACCTAGATCTGATGCAGTTGGGTAGCTTTACCAACTCTGCCCACGACCATTAGCAGTAACAGGTGGAAGGCACAATTTAGACCGAGGCAAGATGAGCTGTCTGTCAGGCAGGAGTAGGTGGGCTAAGTAATGGAATGCCTCCCCTGAAACCAAGGACTTCTGGGCCATAGTCTATGGGGACAAAGGGACTTTGTACTAATGTGGTCTCCTTGTCTCTCTTCTTCTCTTTTGCTCCAGGTTACGTTACAGTGGATATTTTGGGGGTGTCACTGCCCTCAGCAGAGAGCAATTTTTCAAGGTGAATGGATTCTCTAACAGCTACTGGGGATGGGGAGGCGAAGACGATGACCTCAGACTCAGGTGAACAACAGAGGGGTCCCCTTCAAGGGGCCTGCTACCGTGGTGGCCTTGAGACCTATGTGTGTATGTCTAGTTCCTGCAGATCCTGGGCCAGCAGCAGGGGCCCAAGGCTGCAGATCGGGCTCAAAGGGTGGCGGGTCATGGAGGGATGGCAGGATGGCCCGGGTTCATCTTTGCCAGCAGCAGCTTAGAAACTGTGGAGGCTGGTCTATTGCTAAGTTTGTGAGATGTCTTGGTGGAGTCTGAAGAAGACACAACAGTGGCAAATCTGTTTGTTTGTTTTTGAATCCTGGGGGAAAATATTGAGATCAGGCTTAAAATTTCTGCAAGTATTTACATCAGAAAATTTCGAAAATCAAACAGCTCAGAACACTTTGACAAAAAATATTTTTATTTATTTATTTGAGAGCTAGAGAGAATGGGTGTGCCATGGCCTCTTGTCACTGTAAATGAATGCCAGATGCATGTGTCACTTTGTGTCTGGCTTTATGCGAGCTAATCTGTCTTCCACCTCACAACCATTGCTCTGTCCATCTGGGATGTGTGGACATCTGTTCTTTTTTTTTTATATTTTCTTTATTCATTTTCAAGCAGAGAGAGAGAGAGAGAGAGAGAGACAGAGACAGAGACAGAGAGAGACAGAGACAGACAGAGACAGAGAGAACCTGGGCCACCACCTTGTGGGTCTGGCTCATGTGGGTCCTGGGGAATTGAACCAGGGCCTTAGGCACTGGAGGCAAGTGCCTTAACCGCTGAGCCATCTCTCCAGCCGGACATCTGTTCTCATTGGTCCACCTTCACTGTCTCTTTCCCTTCTGTCTCTCAACTTCAAGGTAGAGGAGAACTCTAAGTGTTCTTTTCATGGGATAACGTCAGTGTGGGACAGTGGTGGTGGGCTGGGGACATGGTTCCACTCTGCTACGGGTAATTGCCTGAGGAGTTGTCTTCAGAGACCTAAGCCCAGATCCTTAGCTTCACTGAAGAAAAGAAGTTCAGAACCAGGCAGTATTGGAAAGTTTAAAAAATTTATTTATTTATTTATTTTTGGTTTTTCGAGGCTGACCTGGAATTCACTCTGTAGTCTCAGGCTGGCCTTGAACTCACTGCAATCCTCCTACCTCTGCCTCCTGAGTGCTGGGATTCAAGGCATGCACCATCACTCCTGGCTAAAAGGCATTTTTAGTTTATATTTATTTGCAAGGAGAGAGAGAGAGAGAGACAGAGAGAGAAAGAGAAAGAGAGAGAGAAAATGGGAACTTCAGATGCATGCACCACTTAGTGCATCTGGCTTTACGTGGGTGCTGGGGAATGGAACCCAGGCTGTCAGGTTTTTGCTAGCAAACATCTTTAACCACTGAGCCATCTCTCCAGCCCCTAAAAGGCATTTTTAATGTAGAATAAGCATAGGGCTTACTAGAAATAGAGGTTCTTGGGAGAAGAACAAGACACACCTGTGTGGGGATGAGTTTTTCAAGGGTAGGTCCTACTTGATGGCCCTTTGAACTTTTGTTCTAGGTCACATTATGAAAGGAGTGCAGTTTACAACACGATTTAAAGATTAAGTTTGAGTAAAGTTTAAAAGTTAATTATATATTTAGAGCTGGTTATTGTGTTTCTCTTCTCGTCATAATTTCCTTTTGTAAAGGAGCTTGTGAGGTGGTTTTATGAGGTGTGTTATTTAGATTTAGAGATGACAGTTCTCTCTAAATGGTATGGTGACACTCCAGGTCACAGACAATCTGGTCCTAGGCAAGCACAGTGTGTTTGTTTTAATGTCCTTGTTCGTGAAGTCTTCAGGAAAACTGCATTAGCTCTGGAGATTTCTCTTAGTCTGGCAGCTCGGAGGACCAACTAGATCCCAGGGTAAAAGGTTTCTTCCTTTTCCTTAATTTTCTCTCTCTCTCTTAAATATATATATTTTTAAGTTTGAAGGAACACTTTTTAAAAATGATTTTTAAATCTGCCTCCCTAGTGCTACATTTGACTTTTGGATTGTAGCTTGAAATTTTGTAACTCAAAACAATTATTTCTTTACAGTACTAATTAAGGCTCATGATAAAATTGATTTTTCCTGTACTTTGAAATGTATTAAAATGGATTCTTTAAAGCCAGGCGTGGTAGTGCACGTCTTTAATCCCAGCACTCGGGAGGCAGAGGCAGGAGGATCACTGTGAGTTCAAGGCCACCCTGAGACTATAGAGTGAATTCCAGGTCAGCCTGGACTAGAGCGAGACCCTACCTGGAAAAACAAAAAACCAAAACAACAAAAAAAAAGGATTCTTTAGCAGGTTTCTTCTTTTTATAGATGACTAATGATACATTTCTACATAGTCTTGTGTCCTACCAGTAAATGTGATTTATTTCTTTCTTTGGTTCTTTGCTTTTGTCTTTTTGAGACAAGGTATCACTCTGTAGCTCAGGCTAGCCTGGAACTCACTATGTTGTCCAGGCTGGCCTTGAACTCACAGCAATCCTCCTGCCTCATCATTCCCTTTGGATGCTAACCACCACACCCAATTTCTTTTATTATTTTTTAAAATATATTTTTATTTACTTGTAAGCAGATAGAATATGGCCCCAGCAAATGAACCCCAGACACATGTGCCACTTTGTGCATCTGGTTTTACATGAGTACTGGGGACTTGAACCTGGGATGTCAGGCTTTGCAAGCAAATGATCGCTTTTCTAATGATCTGACTGACCTTTTTTTTTTTTTTTTTTTTTTGTAAAATGATTCAGGGCTGTGGCATGTTTTACATTGGTTCTTTGCTAGCAAAATATGACTGAACTACCTTGGTGGCATTTGGGTCACAGCAGACACTTGGTTGGTCTCAGAGAACAGCCTTGTGTATGATAATAGCTATCATTTGTTGAGTGCCTACAGCGTACCAGCCACTTAGTTTAAATAATACTTGTTTTAATTTAATCCTCATAATAGGCCTTTGAGACACATAATGCTGATGTTCCCTAAAAAGAAACAGCTAGAGCACCCAAGATTAGAATCCTTAAAAGTGGCAAAAAGGGCTTTTCTTTTTTTAAAAAATATTTTATTTATTTATTTGAGAGAGAGAGAGAGAGAAAGAGAGAGAGAGAGAGAGAGAGAGAGAGAGAGAGAGAGAGAGAGAGAGAGAGAGAGAGAGAGAGAATATGGGCGCACCAGGGCCTCCAAGCCACTGCAAATGAACTCCAGACACATGCGCCCTTTTGTGCATCTGGCTGTATATGGGCACTGGGGAATCGAACTCTGCTCCTTCTGCATTGCAGGCAAACTCCTTAGCCACTAAGCCATCTCTTCAGCCCAAAAAATGGCTTTTCCAAGTTAAACCTGATTTTTGATTTTAGAATCCTTAAAAGTAGCAAAAATGGCTTTTCCAACTTAAATCTGATTTTTGATTTTTAAACCTAGAGTATAATGTAGCTTTTAAAAATGGCATCCTGGGGCCTGGAGAGATGGCTCAGAGGTTAAGGCACTTGCCTGCAAAGCCTAACGATCTGGGTTCAATTCCCTAGTACCTACATAAAGCCAGATGCACAAAGTGGCTCATGCATCTGGAGTTTGTTTACAGTAGCTAGAGGCCCCAGTGTGCCCATGCGCTCTCTCTCTCTCTCTCTCTCTCTCTCTCTCTCTCTCTCTCTCTCTCTCTCTCTCTCTCTCTCCTCTGTGTGTCTGTATCTCCCCACATTCTTATCTGGACAAACTTTCTCTTTTGGAGACAGAAGTGTCTTCTGTTTGTCTTTTCTTATAGCACAAATCTGAAGAGTTGCTGTAGTATCTGAGCTTATCTGCAAAGAACTTGAATGAGATTGTGGTTTGTGCCACAAAGTTTCCTAGGTGATCAGGTTGGATTTACACTGACAGAGGGTAGAGATTAGCTTGGGGGGTGGGCAGGAGTTAGTTCAGGCCCTTTTTCCTTCTGCCTGCCCTCCTTCCTCTTCCTTCAGGTGAAAGGAAGCCTTCCTTCCAGCAAGGTCTTCTACGTATAGCTCAGGCTGGCCTCAAACTCACTGTGTAGCTCAGGCTAAATCTGATTCTTTGATGGACTCATTGCCTGAGGTCCCACCATGATAAGAAAATCTGAAAAAAGAAGATCTTTGATGCCTTATGAATCTGTATGTAAATGTTAATTTTTTGACTAGGTAAAAATCTTTATTTTCAAATATTAAAGCATTTTAAAAGGTGCTCATATCCTTGCCTTATTCATAAGAGTCTAAAAAGTTCATATGTTAACTTTTTTGCTAGTGATTCCTTTTAATTTTTTTTTTTTTTGCAAATGCCAAGTGGTAAAGAAATGGGATAGATTAAAGAAAAAAAAAACTCCTTGTTATTTTTCTAGGGTTGAACTCCACAAGCTGAAAATATCCCGGCCTAAGCCTGAAGTCGGTAAATACACCATGATCTTCCACACTCGAGACCGAGGCAACGAGGTGAACGTGGACCGGTAAGTTGGCATTTGCACCTCTCCTGGCACCGCCTGGGCATCTGGTTTTTTCTGTTGCTAGGCACATTGCTGCATTTGGTCACATCAGCCAGTTCATCTTGTTTAAAGCTTTTTGCTAAGAATCTTTCCAAAGAGAGCTGGAAGAAAGGAAGAATTATCCACGCTGTGCACGTCCTGCCTTCCCCACTTTAAATAACCCTCCTCCTCTGGGTTATTTAGAAGCAAATCTGTGTCCATGTATTTCACTAAGTATTCTTAAATATAAAATTTTACAACAAGAGCCCTAGTGCCATTACATTGGTATCTTTTTAAAAAAATATTTTATTTATTCATTTTCAAGCAGAGAGATATACACACACACAGAGAGAGAAAGAGAGCGCACACCAGGTCACCACCTTGTGGGTCTGGCATATGTGGGTCCTGGGGAATTGAACCCGGGGCCTTAGGCACTGGAGGCAAGTGCCTTAACCGCTGAGCCATCTCTCCAGCCCTCTATGAAAAATTCTTGATATACCACCTCTTACACGTAGCCTCCCTCAGTCCACAGCCTCCCCTTCCATCCACCACATTCCTTAACCTTTGGGATAATAATTACTGCTTTCTTACTTTCCCATCTATTTGCATTGCTCAGTCAAATTGTTTTCAACTTTATATAAATGAAATATTCTTTCTTGTCTGACACTGGTTAGCTCAGCAGGGTGCTTCTGGTGTCCCCACACATTGATTTCACTGCTGAACTCCTTGGAGCGGCTCCCATTCCCTCCCTGCCCTCTCCTCTACCCATTCCTCAGCTCTGACCTCACCACTAGTGTGCTCCTCTGCAAAGCCTCCTTGGTTCTGTCTGTCTGTCTGCACCTTTCCCACGCCGTCTGTCTACTTGCAGCACATTTTGCTTCCTGTCTTTGCTTAATGATTTTTATTGCTTTCCAGCTTTGGTGAAATCTGCCTTCTCTCTGCCTCTCCCCAGACTCCCCACGAGCTGAGATGGCCCCTCATGCAGCCTCCCTTGCTTACATACCCACCCTCTGACACAGAATGTCCCCATCATTGGAGGATTCAGAAACCCATGGACCGGTTTGGGTGACACGCATCACCTGCTCCCAGGGGTGCTGGTCCACCCTTCTCCTGCAGACTGGGGCCCAGGGAATGCTGTGGTTCCTGCACCATCCCCAGGGCCTGATGGGTGACTGCTTCTTATGGTTGGCACAAAGAACCCCACCAAGGAGCTGGTGGAGGAAAGGGTTTACTTTGGCTCGCAGACCCGAGGGGAAACTCCATGATGGCAGGGAAAACGATGGCATGAGCAGAGGGTGGACATCACCTCCTGACCAACATCAGGTGGACAACAGCAGCCGGAGAGGGTGCCAAATATTCGAAAGGGGAAGCTGGCTAGGACACCCATAAGTCTGTCCCCAACAACACACTGCCTCCAGGAGGCTCCAATTCCCAAATTGCCACCAGCTGGGGACCCAGCATTCAGACCATGTAAGTGGGGGACACCTGAGTCAAACCACCACAGTGTGACCCAGGAATGTATGAAAACAATACTTTTGCCACCTTTGGGGTCGAGACAAGAAACCATGGAGACGTGGGTCGAGTCCTGACTTTGCTCATTCACACTTGCTCTTTCTTTCAGGATGAAACTCTTACACCAGGTGTCTCGAGTGTGGAGAACAGACGGCTTGTCGAGTTGTTCTTACAAACTACTGTCTGTGGAACACAATCCTTTATATACCAACATCACAGTGGATTTCTGGTCTGCCGCATGACCCTGGATCTTTGAGCAACGTTCCAGAGAACTGATGATTTAATTGCAATAATTTTGGCCTAGAGACTTTCCATAGTCGCAAGACATTCAGAACTTGCTGCAGCTGATTATTGGGCTGAATTTTTTCCTTTTTGTATTTTCAGCTCAGCTCTTGGTGACATGGAACGTTGAACCATTGTAACAAAACAACTTAGTTCCTTTGATGCCAACAGTGAAATACGGTTCACTGTCTCGGTATCAAAGGACAGCACAGAGAGATGAGGACAGCGACTTGAGAACTCTGGTTGAAGATTTCCTTAAGTTTGAGGTGATACATTATGAGATTAAAGGGTGGGAAATCTTCCCAAACGTCTCAGAGAGCCAGAATTATTGTTGAGCTAGAACAGCTCCCAGATATGGTTCTGTTATTGGTTTCTCCTGTGTGGGCATCTGTGAACCTGTGGTTCTGGGTAGAAGATGACCACAGAATAGGGGAGAAAGGGATGACCTACACGTTGTGAATTTGGGAGTGAAGAGGTGGCGGAGGACAGAGGTGAACTGGTCACCGTGGCTATGCTGATTTCTGCCGCTGATCCTCGGCAGGGACTGTCACCTGTTCAGAAATGCCTTCAGGAATAGCCCAGCCGAGAACCCATGATCTGTTAGTTTTTGAAGCATTTTTATAAAATGATTTTGTACATGTGGGATGTGAATGAGCAGTTTCTAAGTTAAATATCAACTAATAATACATCTATAAAGTACCTCTGTATTAAAATATGAAAAGGCTTTGGTTGTGTGGTCTTGATTTTGGCTAGTCCTTTGAGGTCAGAGATGTATTCGGTATCTTTCTATTGTTCTGTTTTCGTTTTGTTCTTTGAAGTAGGGTCTCACTCTAGGCTGATCTAGAACTCACTCTGTAGCCCCAGGCTGGTATTGAACTCGTGCAATCCTCCTGTTTCTGCTGGGATTAAAGGTGTGTGCCAGGACGACCACTTTGGCACCTCGAATCCTATCCCCTGGCACTCTTGAGTTCTGATGTTATCCCCTTGTCCCTCCTCCCCGTCCCCCATAGTCGGCAGTGGGAATCGCTGGGCTGGTCCATGGGGTGGGGTGGGGTGGAGTGTCTGGATAGTCACTGGAAAGGCAGGGTGCAGGTGGCCTTTGAGGCGGCACAATTTGGGAAACCTGATGTTTGGCTGGTGGTCTGACCGAGGCCCCGACAAGCAGATGTGAGGTTTTGGGGGACACAGCTGCTCTTCCTGGGGAGTGGGGCCGAGGTATGGAGGAGAATCACAGGCGGGCAGCTGGGAGCCAGTCTATTCCTGGAGCAGAGCCGTAACAGGAGGATTTCGTTTGCATACGCGAATGAATGGACACAAACCACGGAGGTGTTCCTAGGTATTTTACACAGCTATGTCCCTGGGGCTCTTTCACTGCTTAACCTGAATGGATGCCACCCAACAATCCTTCCCTCACAGAGGAGCTGGAGGCTTTGGAGTGACAAAGAAAGACAGGAAGAGTCACCACCCAAAAGGAGAAGGAGCATTTGAAATTGTTTTTGTAGACATGACAGGTTAGCCCAGGGCTAGCCTGGTTTATCATTAACTCAGCATGAGGAGTAAAAGTTGTTTTTTTCCCCCTTTATTTAGCACGGTTTTCATGGTTTTTCCTCAAACCTTATAAAAGAAGCTCATATTTGAAAGGTTTGCTGATGTGGTGTGGGGAACATGCATCGTTCCCTCTTCTCTGGAGCCTTTCTTGAGCGCTCTGTCCCAATTTCATTAACCATGATAGTGGGCTAGGCTACGGGTCTCTGAACATGGTTGGGAATGGGGATGCAAGAGAGTGGCGTATATAGGGGATTTGAGGATTTATGTCGGAGAACTCCAATTTCCCCCATGTGTGGGGCGTGTGTGTGGTCAGACGTTAAAGTCAGCTGTCACTCTTTCAGAGTGATTGAGGAATCACTCTCCACCTTATTCTTTGAGACAAGGTCTTTCACTGAACCTAGAACTCACTGATTTGGCCAGTAAACCATTTGCCACACAAGCACGAGGGTCTGAGACGGTCTGAATTTTATTTCCAGCTCCCAATGGCCTGGCCAGGCACACCTGTAACTCTGGCCCTATGAGAGGCAGAGAGGGGAGAACCGGACTCACTGATCAGCCAGTCTGACTGAAACAATGGCAGCTCTGAGTTTGGTGAGAGACTGTCTCAAGGAAACACCAGGGAGGAGCGAAAGAAGACATCGATGGTCTCCTGGCTTCTGCATGTTTGCACATTGGGGCACATGTATTTGTCACACACACACACACAATATATGTACAACACACATAAAAGCCAAGAAAGAAAAGACTGGCTGGCTAGCTCAGTTAGTTAAGTGTGTAGTGCTGATCAAAGCCAAAAAAGCCAGTTTGAAACCATTGAACTATGTCTTTTACTTGAGAGAATTCTTTCAACCAGGATGATGTACAAGTGATTTGAATGGCTCTAAGTGGTTATTTGAGGTGGAAGATAATCTATGACGGCCATCTTTGTGCCACTTGACTGTGCTGACAGTGCCAGCCCTGAGGGCACCTGCTTGCTCAACTTGTCACCCGTGTGAGCTGATTCCTGCTTGCCCTGAATGTCTTGTCATAGTAGGTCACTATGACAAGACCACAAGACAAGAGACCACACACCGTGAACGCTGCCAAGACTTCTTGAGCATTTAGGCTGTTTGTACTCACGGCTCCCTCACCTCAAGTAGGCTACTTCTCAGTTTTTTAAAAAAATATTTTTATTTATTTACAAGGAGAGAGAGAGAGAGAGAGAGAGAGAGAGAGAGAGAGAGAGAGAGAGAGAGA
>PVHP010026385.1:0-24773 GCA_004024765.1 Zapus hudsonius | reverse complement strand
TCTCTCTCTCTCTCTCTCTTTCTCTTCTCCCCAGGTACCATGAGGCAAATAACAGTCAATGATGTTCTACTTTAACTCAGGCCCCAGGCAATGGATCCAGCTGGTCTTGAACTAAATCCTTTGAAACTGTGAGACAAGCCATATCTTATCTCCTTTAGACCTTTACATATTTGTCAAAGTGACAGAAAAGGTCTAACACACTTCCCAACTTTATACTCTAGGACACGGGCTTCAAGAGAGTAGAAGCCTTGTTCGGTCTGCTTTAGCATCCTGAACAGGGTGTTGCTAATATTAAGAAGTGTGGTTGATTGTTAAATAAACAAATGACTGGGGGGGTGGTAATAAAGTGAACTCTTATCCATTTAGATACTAGATACCGAGAAAAAGAAAAAGTTCAGGGAGTATTTTTCTGCCTTTCTTTAGATTAGCTTGGTGTTCAAGATTAGAGGTTATACATCAATTTTCTGTCAAAATGCAGAGATTTGATCAAGTGATTATTCTATTATGAGTCCAAACTTAGGTGCTCACATTAATATCAAATATGCACTGAGGACACAGGCATGAGTAATGGCTGTAATTCATACATATTGGATGATCAATGGGAGTTTTGTTGAAGAGTAATGTGTAGTCTATTGGCTTTTTACATATAGAATTGGAGTTTTTCATAGTGCTTCTCAACATAGTGTATATTGTACAGATGGAAGAATGATCTTTACTTGTGTGTATCATATGTGAGTTTGCACGTGTACTTTACATGTAGAGGTCAGAGAACTCCCTTCACTGTCATTCTTCAGCTTCCACTCTGTTAAGAGACAGGCTTGCTTTTTCAGCAAGGCATAAGCCACGTTAGCGGCCTTAGGGAAGCACTGCCATACATGGTATGCCATTGGCTGAAATGTCATGTGATCTGTTACTTTGTATGTATACATATGTATATGTGTACATATATGCAACTGTGTATATGAACATATATGCAAATACATGTACACATGCCCTCATATGAGCACACACACATGTGCACACACACACCATGAAATTCCTACCAATAGTAAAAGGGGAGATGCACACATATATACACACACATGTGCACCTACACACTGTGAGTCTCTCTCTCTTTCTCTCTCTCTCTACATATATATATATATATATATATATATATATATATATATATATATATATATATATATATATATATATATATCCCTAAATCTAAAACAGCAGGTCCAAGTGAAAGTGAACTTACCACAGAGTTGGGCACCATCCTCCACCATAAACAGAAGTTTTCCAGGCCTGGAGATATGGCTCAGCGGTTAAGGCACTTGCCTCCAGTGCCTAAGGCCCCTGGTTCAATTCTCCAGGACCCACATAAGCCAGACCCACAAGGTGGTGGCCCTGGTGCTCTCTCTCTCTCTCTCTCTCTCTCTCTCTCTCTCTCTCTCTCTCTCTCTCTCTCTCTCTCTCTCTCTCTCTCCTTTAAAAATGAATTAATAAAATATTTAAAAAAACAGAAGTTTTCCATTGAGGTTTTGAAGTGGTGGAGTCCTACAGCAATGAATTAGACTAGAGGTTTTACTGGTAAAGGCTGTACCATTAACAATTTCTTAACTTTGAAATGAAAAACGTTCTTATAGGACAGGGTCCTTTGGAAGTTTAATTGCAGAATGGATGCCAAAGAAGAGAGTGCTACTTTTGTTTGTAGAATTTGCATCTGAAAGGACAGTTGCAAGGTCCTCTGCTCCATGGACAGACAACTGAGGTCACCCTTTAGAGCCAAGATAGATGGCATTCCTCACAAGCCTCTCTCAGTCCTTCTAAAGGGCAACTTCATTTTGTGCCTAGATGCATGACAAAAAAAGGGATTCGAGTTTCTCCATCCCAATATATCACAGTTCTTATCCCAAAGTTTACCCAGACTGATAGGCATTGTGGACCTATGGACACTCTCTATCTCTACTCATATGCTAACTGAAAAGTGCAAGTTTCTTTAAGAGCTAATATCTGGACCTGGAGGAATAGTGAAGAGCAGACGGTGGAAGGGGACATACACCTACTTTAGGAAATCCAAACCCAGAGAGTCATCTAAAGCCTGAGAGATTAGCTTCAAGGAAAAGAGCTATTCCAAGACACAGAGGAGAAATTAGAAACGACCAGCTGGTGTGAATCAAGAGAAATATGTTGCTAAAAGGTGGTGGTGCAATCTGTTTACAGAGAACTCAGCTTTCTAGCAGCTTTCTCAGGCTATTTTCTCTGTCTCTGTCTCTCTCTCATTTTGGAATTGTTTTGTTTCCTTATTTCCTCCCATTTTTCTTCTCAACCCTTTGGAGGACTGTAGAAGGAATGAGAGAAATATGACTGAACCAAAGGACACTACTTTCCCATCATCTTAACAAGTAACAAACAGAACAGATTTCAGCATATTTCATATCATTGCCTTTCAAAGTATTCTCTGAAGGTCTATTTTCCTAAGTTGAAGTGTCTAATACCACCTACTCACTTCCCAGTATCCCTCCTATTCTCACGGAATTGTGCAGGCAGGAGACTGGAAGTTCAATCATGAAGGCCTGCTCCTTGTTTGGAAGAGGACAATCTCGAATTTTCCCTGTCTGGAGACTTGGCTTCTTGTCCAAAATCTCTCAGAAAAGGTTTGACAAGACTGGGGATTGACTTTCCATTACTTCTAAGGGAAAAAAATTGTAGAAATAGCATACATTGAAATTGTGTGCTTTTCATGGTGTATATCAGAATTCTAAGGAAAGTATATTTTATTGCACCTTTATGTACAGGATTTTTGGAAAGAGAGTTTATGGAAGTCGAAAATAAGTATCAGGATTTGAGGAAAGGTTTCAAAAGTTGATGCTTGCTCAAGCTTCTCCTTTCTTCTTGAGATAGGAAAGTACGGCCATGTTTATGTTTTGTTAGGCTCAGAAACTGGGCTTGATTAGTATAGCTTCTGACACATGCTAAGTCTGAAATACATTGTAGGTTCCTTCCACCTTTCTCCCTCACATGCATTTGCTCTAATGATCATAAAGACAAGACACAATTTTGAGATAATAGGATTATTCTGAAGTTCAGTTATGCAAAGAGTTTACCCAAGTAGGGAAAGCCAATATAGGGTTCTATAGGTTCTAGTTTCCACATTTGGTCTTTTAATACAAAAGTATTGAATTAAGTGGCAACACTCTCCTTTTGTTTTGTAAGGGACAATCTTATACATCTGATTGTGAGAGGAGGGGGAAAATAACTGATGATCAAGATAGGACCTACAATCAATCTGGGTGATTTCAGGGACTAGTAGGAGTTATCGTTATCCATTCTCCATGTCAATTCCCACTTCTCCAATTTATTTGCTCAGAAAAAGATTCCTCAGTGACTGAAGCACTGACTTACCAAATGCCCACTGAATACGAGGTTTAAAATAATTTGATTGCTCTACCACCCAGAATTGAGACTGCTCAACAACAGTAGCACAAGCATTACGAAAACAACTGCTCACTGTTCTTTAATTTACGTGTATGGATACTTTTATACGCATTACTTCTAAGCTTCAGCACCTCTGAAAGAAGTCTGGGTATGATTAGTATCAGAGGATATCCAGGTGACTGGGGATGGGGGAGGGGGGCAACGGGGAATTGGGGATAACAACTCATGGTTGGCCCACTAAACAATGTAACTCATTGTGGACAATCAATCAATAAATAAATAAATAAATAAATGGAAATAATGCAAATGTGATTTTTCAGTAATGCAATGAAATATTCCTAACATGGAACAATTTGAATAACAAATGTAGTATGTGAGTCAAGAAAAGCCCTGAATGTTCCCTAAGTACATATTATTGTAACTGTAGTATTTATAATAAATTTGGCTCTATGAAGCTCGCACTGGTTCAACACACATAGATCACTCGCCTTTCATTAGAGTTGCAGAATACAACAGGGGTGACCCTACCTTTCAGTTTTTCCAGATTATGTTTTTACCTCTCAGCATATTGAAGTCAATTGAGAATAAAAAGGGGACAGAAGTCAAGTTTTAGATTCTATAAATCAGAGGTGATGAATAACACATTTTATCTCTTTAAATTAAGTAACACTCTTAGACTTAATAGATGAATGTGAGTTTTCTTTTCTCATTTGCCAGTTTTCCTTCAATTCATTCCTCAAGAAGCCTCATTTATCATCTAGAATATTTTAATTATGCCTATAACAACATAAATAATAAAATGTATCAAAATTCACTTAAGGTTGAACAAAGAAGGTTTATTAGTCAACTAACAGAGCTGTCATGTTGGCATGTAGTGAGTAAACTTAAGGAGACAAAAATTATCCAAGGGCATGTTCATTTAATGGAATTTATAACCACACAGTGAGGCAGGCTCACTCTGTGGTCTAGACTACAGAGTTCACAGGCAATCTTCCCCATTCATACTTTTGCTTGGATTATCCAGATGGTAGGAATCTCATACTGACAATGGCATCAAAATGAGAAAATCACATTATAATCAGCTAAACAAATAAGCAATCAATCAATTGGTAATTACAAACTGAGCTAGACTTGACATTATATTAAAGAGTGAATTAGATGGTGACTGGTTGAAGTGATGCTGCCAGAAATAAATAAATAAATAAAAACACACAATGAAAGTGAGAGATATAATTGCTACTGCATATTTCTGATAATTTCAATGGTTTCTAATATTCTCATTAGAAGTTGAGGTTTCCTCTTCAAGATTAATTTGTTGGACTTCACAGCTAAGCAGCTTGGAACCTTCACAGTCACATGGTTGGTTGTGTTCATAGCTTCCACACACCCAATAGCACCAGACAACATTATCCTGCATATTATAACCCACAAGAAGGTCAAAATTCAGATTCAAAGTAAGGTTTGTACTTAATGTGTCATACTTTCATACCTTCCTTAAGTAGGAAAGTCACATAAGCAAATCATCAACATTGCTGTCCCTCTGCACCAAGGTATGGATATCTCTAATATAATAGTCATCAAACTGACTGGATTTAGAATGGTTGTATCTGGGATTCTAGAGTGATTTAACTGTGGAGGACCTATTCAGAAGTATGGGGAGAATCATCCCATGGGCTGGAGTCCCAGACTGAATAAAAATAAGAAAAGATGAAAGCCAGCTCAACAATAGTAAGCCCCACTCTCTGATTCCAGGTCTGCCTAGATGTAGTGGTCCTCCCAGCATAACCCTATGACCATATACTCTTCAAGCCTCCCGTGCTATCATGAACCAGGAGGCAAAATGATCCACTCTGAAACCATGGGACAAGCAATCCCCACTTCTTTCCTTACATTGCTTTCTGTAAAATTGTTACTAGTGCTACTTCCTCCACATTAAAACCTTCCTTCTAGTGGAGAAGATGGAGCCTCATAAAACTCAGAAAGTCAGTGAAGCTTACAACTCTCAGGAAGTCAAAGAAACTTATCTGATTCACACAGCACCTCCGAGGATATAAGCAATAAACAATTGCCAGGGAGAAGAGACAAACCAGCTAAGCTTCCTGTTAAGTTGTACAAGAATCTCCAGAGATGCAACTTTCGTGAATTGTCATCTATGCTGACATGGATTTTCAGTGATAGAGCTGTAAGTAAAACTTGAACCCTACTCCTACAAAAAAATTTCAGTTAACTCATAGGTTCACTAAACTATATTTGAGTGGAATCTTTTCTTTGGTCTGACATTTGTCCTATCTGATTGGATATATGCTTGTCCAATCTCTTCCAGAAAAAGTCATACAACACAGGTATTTGGTCACAGGAAGGAGAAAAGAAGCTCATACAAGAAAAGACAATTTTTCATTCAAGGCCAAACAATGCTGCAAAATAAAGTGCTATTTCAAACCGACCCAAAGATGTGAATAAAAGCATTTGTAAAATCCTACCTATGTGAATTAGCTTCTGATGACTTTTGGATGTTTTATTTTATTGATTGTGAGGATCTAACCACACCTGGTTAGGGGGAAAATTCATGCAGCCATGAGAAACACAAAAAGAAGTAGAAATTTTGGTGATAGCGCTGCACTTAGCAAGGGTATCTCCAATAGTAAGCATGTTACCCATTCATTATTTATCAAATAATGTGTTTCAATAAGTAACCAGGATACAGCTCAAACTCCACTCAGAGTGAAGACATTGTCCAGTGTTGACTCAAAACCAGCAGCTTAACAATAGACGTGACAAACATGTATTAAACCTTTCCAAAATTCTACTAAAATAATGTAATTTATTAAATATAATAAATTTTTCTCCTATTTTCAACCTCATGTGTGTGTGTGCACGCACACACACATGCACGCACATGCTCATACCATGATGTCTTGCCTCTGCAAAAGAACAACAAACAACTGCAAGTCTTTTTTTTTAACATCATGTTTTTTTGCAAATAAGCATCTTTACCAACTAAGCAATCTTTCCAACCGTACCTCAGTTTTTTGACAAAAATAAAATGTGATCTGTAAAATTCTTCCCTTCCAATTATGGCCAGTCCTGGAATAGATGGAGAAAGAAATTATTACCCCACTCATGACAGTGGCAATGGGGGAAGATGTGAGCATTTTTAATAGAAATCTTATGGGCAAAGAGTGTTCAAATGCATTTTAGCAATGTTACGTAGTATGTCTAATTTATCCCATATTTCTATGTTTCAGACACACAACAAAGGTGAATATGATACAGGTTCTGTTTCTAGGTGCATTATGGAAATGTTAACTTATAATTAACTCATGAGCCTTATGGTCAACATTAGAAAACTGTATTGTTAATGTGGCATGTACTGATGATTCACAGGATGTGTGGAGTAAAAGTGACTGAGGTCTCCTAAGCTCCGTGAATACACCAACACACCAGCCCTTGTTCCTCTTTTTTTCTTTTGTTCAGCAGGTATAGCCCTGAATAATCCTGACATCAAGATGACCAGGCTCGTAAATGAGATTATACAACAAAATTATTGATAAAATCCTTTCTGTCAGTAAAGGATGAGTACACTGCACACACCCTGGTAAGGGAGACAGGCTGTAATACAGAAGCTGTGGCCATTGGATCACATAAGTATAATTTTTTCCTCCTCTCTGATTTTCTATTGTAAGTTGGTGCTGGAGATATTACATGGAGGGGGGTACTTTTAGCTGAGAAGCAGCTCTTCTTAAGAGAGACATCTTTAGGGAAATATTTCTGGTGGGTACTGGATTTCACTCTGCTTAGCAAATGTGCATTGGCATTCAATACTTGTTTGGGGAGTGAATCAATTTTGGAAAGATTAAACGACGTGAGTGCAGAGAACAAGGTGGATGTGACTGGGTGTCTATCCCACCTATTGCTACTGATTAAAATGGCTTTGTGACTAAATCCACAACATCAAGGAAAACTGTCAAAATGTGAGATTACTTTTCCTTGTCTTTAACTCAAAAAAGAAAACAAAATCAAATAACTAAATATCCAGTTTGGATTTTCCTTTCCTAAATGATTTTAAGTGTTATTTCACATTGCTTATATGTATTGTTCAGTATAATTCCATATTAAAGACTTTGAATGATCAGAATGCCTGAAATGATATTGAAAGCAAATTAATAGTAATGAAAACAGATATATTTGAAGGGGTACTTTAGCTGTTACACCAAAAAATGAACATACATTTCATTGAGTACTCTACTACTATGAGAGATTCTCGTGCCTTTTTCACATAAGCAATGTGGAATACAAAGAAACTGAGCAAATTGGTGGACATCATTTGTTCAGGCTAAATACTCTGGGATTTCACGCCCAAGGTCCTGCATACATTCCCATGGAGCTGCGCTTTGCACAGTGTGATGCTCAAAGGCTGGACATAATTCTAAATCACCATTCCTGTCTTAAACCATCACACTTTCACCAGGTGCTAACAGTTCCTCCCATGCCTCTTTCTGCACCTTTTCTCTGTTCATTTCAAGGCATAGAATTCCTTAGTTAGCAACTGTGGTAGACTATAGAGTGCCACAGGACCTCCTCACTGGCAGGAACAGCATTTTCAATTTAATAATGAGAATCACCAGGAAAATAAGATTTGTGTCGCAGAAATTTGCTAACTTTGCTGGCATCCATTCATTGTGATAGACAGTGGAAACCCTGCATGTGAGAGAGAAACTGAATTAACCCAAATCAATTACTGAATAATTCAAGGCATCTTGGGAGACAGGGGCCATGTCTACTGGTCCATCCTTGTGGCTCCCAAAGCAGATTACTTGGGAACTGATGTTTGATAAAATAAAGTTTTTTTTTCTGAAATTTGAGAAAATCCTCATTATTGGTAAAAGTTAAAATGATAAACAAAATAAACTAGCATTTTCCCTCAAGCTTATTACATATGGATGAAATACAAGTGTCCAGTTAAACAATGTCACAAGGGCAATCATTCATCATCAAATTTAATAAGTATATTTTGGGCTTCATTACTGCATTAGTTGCTACGGGTAGAAAGAACATAATAAATAATAATAATAGTTTGACATGTGAAACAGACTTGTAGTTTTACTTGTAGCACTTGTACTATTGCTCAGTTTTATAAAAGATAGGAGTTAACTATCACACAAGAATAAGTGAAGAAGTTTACTCTTTGCAGAAGTGTCAGTATAATCTTCTCAAATGAGGTCGGTATTTAACAGATTTGCAAAGAGGTTAGGAGTTAACAGGCTGGCTGATGGGGTGGCAGTGGAGGTGAATTCCAGCTAGAGACACCAGTTTATGAAGGTGAAAATAAGTAAAAGATAGAAACCAGGTCTTGGTTTCAAAGTATTTCTGAATGGATTACAAGATCTGCAGATAAACAGATGGGGTAAAATCTATGACACATCTACAGGATTTTGCCTGCTCTAAATAAGGCCCCAATGAATGATCTTACCATTCAAATGATCTTAAAATTCATTATATTGCCTTTACTCATTATAGATAGATAGATAGAGATAGAGATATTCATATATTATATATTATTAATTATATATTACCTTTATGATTCTATATTGAGATTGGTAAAGATGCATGTGAGATTCCTCAGAATACCTTTGCAACAAGTCATGAGTGCAGATAATTATTCAGACCCTGCTATAGTCTCAGTGTTCATGTCTCTGAAATTCATATGGTGACATTCAAATCCCCTGTGCGAGAATGGTAACTGGCAGAACCTATTGGAAGTGATTAGATTTTGAAGACAGAGTCCTCATGATTCATCACCTCTTACATTATGTAAGGACACAAGAATGCTGAAGAACATGCCAGATATAAACCAAGGAGTCAGAAATCAAGTTGAATGCCTTCATCATGGATATCCTAGCCTCCAGACTGTGAGACATAAATTTATCTTGTTTAAAATCCATCAGTTCACGATATTTTGCTATAGTATAAGTGGACTAAGACAGACATAAAGGATAGTGACAGAAAAGGAGATAAGTGGATATATGACACACTTAATATCCATATGCCCTAGGCCACAGGAGTGTGCTCACAATTTTACTTTCTACCCCTATTCTTAACAGAATGCTGTCAATTTTATTTGTTTGCATTCATATGAATATATTTAACAAAAATTGGCACTACTGTTCTTATGAACAATCTGGTACCATATCATATGGAAAATATTAAAGTAAAATAGAATGAAAAGGAAAAGATATATATGCAAATATCAGTCCAATATACATGTAAATCACTGATGCATAAAAATAATTTTCTCTTGCTTAAAAATATTGTGTTGGTAGGAATGAGGTATTAATAACGTGCTCTTCTATAGAGACTTTCCCCTTCAAGTGTCCGAGGATTGAGAACTAAATATAGATTAATTCCAGCCCAGACATTAAATTTTGTTTAAGGTTATGCTAAGCAACTTCATAAATTCATTTCAATTAGTGGAATGTATAATTGCTAAGTAAGAGATCAATAAGAATGATCTTCCACTGAGCTACAATCTTTCATTTCAGGGTTTCTGTTATGCTTTTGATATAAAGTGTTGCCCTAAAAGGTACATGGGTAGAAGGGCTGGTTCATTTTTCAGAGGTGATTGGCTTGTGAGATAGCTAACCTCATCAACAGATTAATCCATTGATGAATGAATACTTCATGGACTGTTACAAAGTCAGGTGTGCTGTGGAATGTAGGTTACCTGGGGTCTTGCCTTTGAAAGTTGTGTCTTGTTTCTGGCCCTCCCCGTTTCCCTTTCTGCCTTTTATGAAATTAATCACTTTGCCCCACAATGGCCATCTTCCGGGATGTCACGGGCCTAACAGTAATAGTGTCAGATGACCAAGGATGGAGGCTCTCACGTGGTGAGCCAGAACCAGTCCCTTTTCACTTGATTCATTCAGGTGTTTTGTCTGGGCTAAAAGTAACTGACTAACAGCTTCTTCCCATGTCTCACTGTGATGTATTTCAAAGGTATTTGTCTGGATCTCATCTATACATGACAGAGAAAGGAGGAACTATAATTAGATAGGAGTGTTATGTGCTTCTTACCTTCTCTCCAACTCACTATTTCTTATGAAAATAATTGTCCCAATCCCAGTAATTTTTACAGAATTGTCTTTATAAGAGCTAGGGCAGGGCTTTAAAGATATTTGTATAGCACCTAAGACTAGACTTGATTTCTGATACTCAGAATAACTTTACTTAACAAGAATAATTTTACATATAAGTACAAGTATATGTAATCTACTATTATAAATTCAGCCCCAATCCTGAATAGTATTATAAGAACTAAAAATATTATAATGGGTACATCTATAAGCTGTCACAGTATTTGTTACTGATAGTATTGAAAGATGACACTGTGATATAGCTTTGTCTCTGATTTCAACAATGGCCCTCTAAAGAAGGGTTTGGCATCATTTCTCAAATGAAGAAGTTAGACAGGAAATGACATAGATAAGGCAGTTGTTTAAGTAAGTGCATAAAACATAGACCTCCGACTAGTAGAGACCAAGCTGTCCCCCACTGGAAAACAAAAGCTGTGATTCACGTTCAAAATGATCAGTTGTAATTCCTGAATCTGGAAAGTACTGTTATTACAATCACCAAGTGACCTAGAAAAAGTTTATTTCAAACTTAATCCAAATAGAAGAGACCTGTATTAAAAGACTTGAAAGTCCTTTGCTTGCATTAAAGTCATTAAGAATAATTTTAACCAATCACTTAAGGTATTCAAATGCAAAGGATATTAAAACATATTTAACATATTCAAATATATTTTCATGTATGTTCATATAGTTTAAAGACACTGATGGCATCAACCCTGTTCTTTTTTTCTTGTCTACAACACTCATACAAAGTTTAAGCATATATATGCTTAAAATTATATATATATATATATATATCCTGTGTTAAAATGTCAAAAGAGTGATCTGGTTTGATTCCACCTCTTGAAACTGTTAATTTCATAGCAGAAGATTTAGTGTTTTTGTTTGTTTAAAAGGAAGCACAAGTCTGCAAAACTAGAAGACTCACACGAAAAAAAAAAATCTTAAAGTAAACTAAAAGAAAATGTCTGCAATTGACTCAACCACTATACTCCAGTAAAACTTCATCTCCATAAAAGGAAAAGGATGAGGTAAATGTACATTGAGTTTTATTATATTCTTTAATGTTATCCAATTTCCAAACAGAAGCAAGGTAATACAAATTCTATTTTATGAGGGCAAATTAAACCTAGTTTGCATAAGCATAAAACAGTATCTATTTTTACAGGAAAAATACCAAGTCTCTGAATAGTATTTTTATGATGCTGCTTAACAAGTTTGTACTTCTTTGGCAAGAAGAAAGTATTTTACTTCTCAAGAATAAAACAGATAGGGAGGAAAAATAAAAAGCTGTGTAAAATACTCAGTTCTCTGTAAGGCATTCCAATTTCTGTAATGTTTTCATTGGGATTGATTTTCATCACCCTTACCCACAGAGATGGACTTGAAGCACTTCACACAGGAGGTCCAGCCTGCTAGGGGTTTGTAGGGTCCTTAAAGCTGACATTACTTGATTAGTGGCATTGTCTCACATCCACTTCCATCCTCTTAGTGGTGAAAACCGTCCTTGTTGTTAGGTCAGTCCTCAGGAAATAAATATGAAGTGGTCAATGCATGTTTAATACAAAATGCATGCCCCATTGAGAACATTAGGTAGACCTAGGTAATTTAGTATTTCTAACTGATTTTCAGAGTAGATTAGGTGTTAATGTAATATTGCTTCGCAAAGCATTCCAGCAGAAGCAGGTGAGTGGAAGTGGTGATATATTCAAAATTAGGTTTTGGCCAATTGATTCTTAATTACACAATCAGGGCTCAAGAGATCAAAGTTAATAGTCCCTTCTCCTCCCCTCAGACATATAGATGTGTGTGTACCTGTGTGTCTGTGTGTACACACACACACACACACACACACACACACACACACACACACACACACACACCTTCAAAGGATCTAGTCACTTTCAGGAATCAAAGCGTTATCCTGGCAGTATTTGTCTAAGAATAAAGCTACAACTGTCTAAGCAAGACCACCTACAGTCTATCTGATTGTTCCCTTCAAGGAAGCCAAAAAGAATGTCGATTTAAGAGCCACAAGCAGCAGCTAAGTGTAGTTTAAAAGGAACACATTGGAAACCCTCCTTCTTGGTCAGCTTCACTGTGTCTGAAAAAGCACAGCATTAATGTGACTTCAAGAGACTCGAAACTATTTAAGTAGCCATTCAACTCAACTACAAAAGAGGAGAGGGCAAGATTTCAACCTATGCGAAGAGCTATATATAAATACATGAACACAAACACACATACCCATATATCAATTTGCTGGGTTCGGGCTGCACAGGTTTTTCACAGCATGGCAAGTCTTCCTGAAGCATAGTCTCTGGATTGGCTATATTCTGTGTGCATGAGAACCTTTCTTATGTGATTGGTTTCTCACTGCTTAGGTTTCTGCTTGAGTGATGCATCCTCTGCTGACCACTGTATTGGAAGTCATTTCCTCTCCTTTAGCCCATTTATGTTTACACAATTCCCTTTACTTTAAGAGCCCAAGAACCTTGCACAAGTGTGTGCCTTAGAATAAGGCATTCAACATAGGTAGGACCTCTATTAGCTGTGCAATTGTATTTAGGTAATAAATTAGATATATTTTGTCACATTACAGGTCATTGTAGGGACTGTGGATCATGTGCCAATAGAAAATTATACTTGTCCTGCAGAAACTTATGTCACAATACAAAAGAACTAGTAAATTGACCAATCCCTGATATAAACAGAGATTGGGAATAATAGAGCCTAGAGAAAACCTAGGAAAGGGTGAAAATATGTTGGTCTTTCAAGAGGCAGAGAAAATTCCCATAACTGCTGGTAGCTAAGGTGTATCAACAGGAGCTGAGCTAAATAAAAGAATGCTCCTAAGTGCTCACTAGACATAAGAAAAGTCTGTATGAGGGCCTGAAGAGATGAGAGGCCTTGGATCTATATGAAGTTTGAACTTATTTGTAATTACACTGATAAGCAGAAAGGCAGCCATACAAAACAGGGAGGTATAAATATAAGCAAGTAATATTGTGACATTCATCCTCAATAGCTAAACTTGCAACCATCATCCTCATAATATCATAATAATCATAATTGGATCAACTTTTATTAACTTGCCAAAGTTGTCTATCAGTGGTCTTTGCCTATCATTTTGTATGATAGAAGAAGTCATGAAGTGTTTAAACACTTTACTGATGGACTATTAATCCGAATTCCCCAATTCATCTTTCTATACCCATCTCTCTGGAGAATAAAATACCCCAGCCTGAAGTCCTGCATGCATGATCGAAATTAATAATAATCCCACAATGATTTAGGAAGTCAGTGATGCACCTGAATGTGTTGGTACAAAGGGATTCACATAATATTCAATAATCTCAATTGGCATTCTCCTTAAACCCTTCAGAACTGGTTGCACGTCTAAGCCTTTCAGAGACAATTTGCTTCTGGACTCAAGAGTGCCACAGCGTGAATTCTACAATCGACTCTGCCCATTTGCTACCAGTTTCATCTCCAGTCAATCGAACCCTCAGGCCATTCCCTTCACAATGGCCCTGATGACAACTTAAGTCCTGAGGCATGAGAAGCCCCTTCATAAATTTCCACCTTCACACATTGTGTTTCTTATGCCAGAAGAAATTTCCTTCACTTGGCCAACTCCAGATTTTTTTTTCCTTCAAAAATCAGCTTGATTCACACTTATTCTTAAAATCCTTTTGGACTATTTCTTCAGACACTTCACTAACCATTTATTGGCTTCTGTTCTACACTTGTCTGCAGAAATCTCTCAAGAAGAGACCAGTGATGACAGCATGTGCTGGTTCATGCATCCAAATACCTGGCTTCGGTCTTGCTGGATAATTTGCAACACTGAATACAAAAAGATAATGAGGAGAAATTGGGATTCAATACCATGTAAGGCACTTAATATGAAATAACCTCACACTATATAGTTATTTTCTTATTTATATCCTCTATTTTTCCCACTGAATTTCACTTAAAAATCATAAATAATTCCAATACAGTGACAGCAGAACAGTAAGCCCAGCCTATGACCCTCTGGGCAACATACACTCATGGACTCCATAGTTGGGTTGCCAAGCCAGCCTTGCTACTATCTATCTATCTATCTATCTATCTATTTATATATATATATATATATATATATATATATATATATATATATATATATATACCACAGAGCTCTGTGGTATAAATACCATATGACCATATTTTGACTTTTGTCTATAGCACAGAACTAGTCATGAAAAAAAAAAAACCATGATGGAGATACTGATTTTGAATAGTGCAATGCAGTGTGGTTGCAGTGCGGTGATTCCATCACCAAATAGCAAAATACCTGTTTGATAAACAGGTAATAGGAAGATCATTTCTGACTCAGAACTCTTCTCATTTCCCGTTCAGTTGACCTGTTTCTAAATGTCCTTGCTTTCCTTCCTGCCTGCTTTGTTCAGCATCAGACAGTGAATAAACCTTTCTGTCCTTAATACAATGACTGGGTCTCTGTGGTCCACTACCTCTTAGAATCAAGATCATTCCCCTCACTTCACCTACTTGTGCTTTTCCATAGGCTGATCTGAGAGTTCACACTCCTTAAGGTTATATAAGATGAAAGTTCTAAGAATATAAAAGGAGTAGATCTCTGTACTTCTCAGTTCTTTATAGTTTACTCTCCACATAAAGTCAGAACTACCCCAGCACTGAGAGAGGCAGTGATAGGAGGATCCCTCCTCCATCAATCTATCCAGAAAGAAGACACGCTCTGGGTTCAGTGACAGACCCAGTCTTAAGGAAATGAGGCAGGAGAACGTTGAAGGAGGGCAGACACCTGACATATTCCTGGGGCTCCCATATATATATATATATATATATATAAAATTGTGTGTGCCTGTGTGTGACCCACATCTACACACACACAAAACACATACTACATATGAATATGTACCACTGATACTATACATATACATACCCAGCACAAACTGGTTCAAACCTCTCTCCCACTAAAATTTCCGGACAGTGAATTTCCTGAAACTCATTGAACAATATCTTCTCCAAGATTAATGAGGTTCTTCTGTGTCCACGTCCTACTCTTTTCTCTATGTCATTTCCTGGGGCCATACTGTATCCATGCCAGCGCTGCCTTTCTGGATCTGGACTTCTCAAGATTTAATGATCATGTCATTTTAAATATGTCTTCATTCTATAGCCGCAAACACTGTATGTGTTAGGCATTCAATGAAAGTTTATTGGAATAAGTTGTCTGAGTCTGAGTCATGACACTCTAACATTCATAGATAAGAGTCTCCATCTATTCCTGTCTTGACTCTCCTGTTTACTCTTCAGAAGAAATCAGTACTTATGTGCTACTCTCTACCTCCTAACTCTGCCCTAGACACAACACTTTCACAAGTATAGTTCTCTCCTATTAAAGTAGAAATTTGGGCTGGAGAGATGGCTTAGCTGTTAAGGCACTTGCCTCCAATGCTTAAGGCCCCAAGTACCCACATAAGCCAGACCCACTGGTTCTCTCTCTCTCTCTCTCTCTCTCTCTCTCTCTCTCTCTCTCTCTTTCTCTCTCCCTCTCTCTCTGTATCTCCCTGCTTAATAAAGAAAAACTAAAAAAGTCCTTTAAAAAACAAAAATAAATTAGAAATTCATCATTTGCTTCAAGTAATAACAATACCAGTTAAAATTCTTCTATTTTGCCTCTAGAAAAGGCTAGGAGCATTATACAAACATATGTGTTAAGTTTGTTTAAAATGGTAATAAATTCTGATGTGGAATTTGAGTCCTGGGAGGCATTAGATCTCTATAAAGATATAGGATACTCCAGGCTCATGAAACCCAAATTTAGGTCCTTTGATAAATAGCAATGAATTGAAAAATGTAGACCCAAAGAAAGCCAAATTATGAGAATATTTTTTAATATGATGAAAATAGGTGAGAAAAAAAAGATGGAAAAAGGAAAGAGCATTGCTGGGAGGAGAAAGAAAAATATCAGGAAATAATTTCCCCTCCAGGAAAAAAAAAAAGAAGTCTCAGAAGCGTCTGGAGAAGGGGAAGAATGGAAGAATCCTTCGCTTCCCATCTTGGATGGGCCTGGGTCAGACACAAATTCTAGTTTTTCCAGGCCAGGTGACATAGCATCCATGGTTCTGTGGGCCAGTCACTAGCTAATTACATATGAGAACAAAGCCAGTTTGGTCCTAATCCAAATCCTTGAAAATGCTGAAGACACTCCCATGTTGATTGGCTTAGCGTTGACTTTGAACTTATGTGTGATGAGCTTAGTGTGTGCATGAGGGAGACAGGAGAAGCAGATAGGAAAATGTCATATGCATATGACTGAGCCAAGTTGTATGTTTGGATGTGGAGAAAAGCTTCACTTTTTTGGTTGTTTGTTTTTAAATAATTTTATACTTGCATTGAATTCTGCTATTTTATGCTCTGCTTTTAGCCTCGAAAATGGAAGAAACAACATACATTCAATTTGAGAAGTCAAGGAGGATAACACCAATCCCCGTGTGAACATGTGACACAGAAACCCTGAATTGCCTTCAAAGGAGTAAGAACTCTGTGATTACCAGACAAAAAAGACTGCCAAGCATGGCTCAGCCATAGTGACATTCTCTTCTATGCTAAGCCACTCAACATGGGGATAAATTTCATCCGATTGTCTACTGGTATGGATTAGGGGCAAAGTGGCTTTGTTCTCATGGATAGTTAGCAAGGTACTGGTCCTTTGAAGGCAGTTCAGGGTTCCTCTATCACCTAATCATTTTGGGATTGGTACTATCCTCCTTTCCTTCCAAAATTGAATTGGCTTTTAGCCAAGCAGGAAAGAGGTAAGAGCCTTATTGTCCCAATCACTCCCCCCAAACAAGGCATCCACATATGAATATTCTTGGGGACACCTCATATCCAAACCACAGCAAATGAATATTATTATTTTGGGTATAGGTAAAACATATCATATCCTAAAGAATTTCTTTTTTTATAAATGAGTATATTCATTCTCTTCACTCTATCCCTCATTCTTTTCAGAGATGAAAATCTGAAAATCAAGGCTTGCATGTATCTTACAATCACTTTCTTACTTTGTAGAGCTGATTACTCCCCAAAGTAAGAGAAAAGTAGGAGTAAAGAGAGTTGAAGGGAATGACACAAAGCTGGTGCTCCCCATGAGCAGAGCGCCTTGACCATCAGTAACTAACACCAACGATTTAGCTTGTCTCTGTGCAAAAGCAAATGTTATACCACCACTAAAGCAGAAAAAAAAAATGATGCTCACTGACACAAATAAATACAAACATAAAAATAAATTCAATGAAAACAAAGCAATGTTATTAAATTCTATGCAGATGCTGTTGTCAGCCAAAAGCTTTAAAGAAAGTTACAAAAAAAAAAAAAAAAAAAAAAAAGGCCTCAGGGCCAGAGCTGTGCTAATCTCTCTTTTCACACTCATTAAAGACTCACAATAAACTGAGACTTTTTGTTCTCCATTGTGATAAAGACTGAAAGAAAAAAAGAAGGGGAAATGCCTTGGGAAAGAACAAACCACCCCATTTCTAAAGAATTTCTCTCCAACTCTATAGTTCTTGAATATACCAGAAATATTCATTTATTTTGGACGATTTCCTTTAATTGAGAATAATCTAACAAATCATATGTAAATGAATGCTTAAAACCTACTTTTCAGCTTGTTTAAAGCTTTCCTGTCATGCTTATCTCTACAAAGCAAGAGGCAGCCAATGGCAATACAATGAAACCCTTCAGCATTTCTTTCTAGAAAGTTCTTCAAATCTCATCTATTTATAGAAGCACAGGCTTAGGGGCACAGCAGTTTAGCTGTGTTTCTAACACTCTCTGTCTTGAATCTCAGTCTGCCTTCATCTTTCTACCTCTTGGGCTGTCTCTTCACCATCAATCAGTACTTTCTGCTAGGTGAAGTTCTGGTCTTCTAGATGGCTTGCTGGTTACATTTTATCTTCCTTCCTCAGTGTGTGCAGACTGGATTGGTTTCATTTTAATGAAAATCAGATTGTAGTTCTTTGTGCTTAAAATCCTTTAATTTGCCTTGCTATTTAAAACTATAAAATCCAAATTCCTTAAATTAGTCCACTGAACATTATATCAACAACGTTCTACAGCCAAAGGCTTTTATTTCTTCATATGCACCTAGGTCGGTTCATAACCTTGTCTAACCTCAAGGCATTCATTGCATACTGTTCCTTTCTGGATGATTTTTTTCCTAATCTTACATCAGCTGTTTTTTTTTCCCTTGGGCTTTGGGGAAGAAAGATAAGAATAATCATATCCAAACAGGAGAAATAGAAAGGTAAGGTTCCCACCAACAAGCATCAAGCAGGCTTAATTCGATGTTCAAAGTGGTCCACTTCCATGAGCCATATACTATTTTCTCAAAGCTCCCAATTTGTTTTATTCTCACCAATTTCCCTTTTGGATATTTAATTTGTGAATGTGCTTGCCTTCTTAGAGGGGAGGCCAAGCCAAAGACAAGTAAGTCAGTTTCTTCTTAAAGCTGTGGTCCTGTCTACTACGGAACATCCATCACAAGAGTCAGCAAAGGACCACTTTATAATTCCCAAAGTTCACAGTAGTAAAGTCCTGGACTCCTTTTTACCTCCTCAATATTCTATATCTTGTGGCTTCTGCATATGAGCAATTCTACAATGAGCTCTCCCAGATGGTGAATTCTTCCCATGGCTCCTCCCCTTCTCGAGTTTCCAAGCAAACTAAAATCTAAATAAAGAAAAGGCAAAGAACAAAAGCAAGGGCAAAAACAAACATATATACAAAATCATCTAACACTAATTGCCTTCCTGGCGAGCCATGCTGACTAGGAGAAGGGTGGTGTTAGTGTGCTTTGGGGAGCACTGTGACTGCACATTTTCAAAGAGGTATTGTCATTTGCAAGCGGGCACTTTCCTGAAAATGGGCCATAACATATGCTAATCCTTTTCATTTGCTCTGGATCTTTAGCAGAGCAAGTATGGAGAATGCATATTTCTGAATTATCCTTCTGTTTACACCTGAATCCAACAGCTAATTGTTCTAGTAACACCTTATGGGCTTGAACAAAAATGTGACACTCTTAAAGGGTTGGCAAAATTGGCTTCCTGGGATGAAAAACCATGCTTGCAAGATTTAGAAACTATTACCATTTATTTCACTGATTTTTATTGCAAAAAAATGTTTATTAAGTCAAACCTCTTCATTGAAAATGGACATATAACAGTACATTAGCCAGATATTTATTACGATTCCTTTATAAAAATGTGGTGAGACAGTAGTATGCTTACAGCAAACCTTGTTGTATACTGATATAATCTAGCAATGAAGAAGAGGAAGAAGAGAGGAAGGAAGAGAAGGCTGGTTACTTAGGAACATACAGTTGATTTGTATATAAATACTTAACTGTATAATTTATCATCATAGAATTTGTGCTTAATATCAACATTAGGGATCACATTGAAGTGTAACCATAAAAATTAAGGGAATAAATTCAACTTCATTCAATAATGTAGAAATAAGTATCATGCAATTACTAATTTGGAGACATATGAGGGAGACCAACATTTCAACCAACTACAACTGTGAAAACTCTGCACTGGAATCCATACCTGCATTATCTCATTAGCTAAACAAAGCAATTCCCAAAATACGTGTGAATACTTCCATTTTAAAGAGTCAAGGCAAACCTTACAAATGAAAAAGCAGGTTAGATCATATAGCCAGTAAAAGTAGACATGTCAGAATATTAAACAAAATGGCTCACTTCACAGGTGTGTAGGTTTAATTCATATTTTCAACACTGCTACATTTCTTCCCAATGCCTTAAGACTGATTGTAACCAAGTGAGAAAGAGCATGGAGGGGTAAGAGCATTCGTATTAATTGTAGCGTAGTCAGCTTAAAATAGAGGTCATGGCTTTAAAGCTAGTGATTTTTATTTTTTAATTATTAAAAATCCCAGCACTTGGGAGGCAGAGGTAGGAGGATTACCATGAGTTCAAGGCCAGCCTGAGACTACATAGTGAATTCCAGATCAGACTGGGCTAGAATGAGACCCTACCTCAAAAAACCTATATATATATATATATATATTTGTAAGCAGAAAGATACAATGTGTATGTGGGGGGTAGGTATGTGTATGTATGGGCCTGCAAGGGTCTCTAGCCACTGCAAATGAACTCCAGATGCATGCACCACTTTGTGCATCTGGCTTATGTGGGTACTGGGGAATTGAACCCAGGTCCTTAGGCTCTAGAGGCAACCACCTTAACCACTTATCCATCTCTCCAGCCCAGCTAGTGAGCTAGTGATTCTTTAACAAGAATAATGGGTACTTCAAAGAAAGATTTAGAAAAATATCTGTGATGTCTGAGATAGAAGAACAAATACCTAGATAAAGAGATAAGATGGATGGATTAAAGTTTTACACAATACCCAGAAAACACTCTTTGAAAAGGGAATGCATGTTATCTCTCTGAAAGTCTTCTTTCTGTAATTGCTCTTCTTGGTGGAAATACAGACCACTTTGTGATGTCCTTAGCTGATCTCATTCACCTGCATCGTACAGAATGAGTCATTATGCCCACTCTCAAGATAATAAGGGTAATGGAACAATTTGGGGAGCCTAAGGCAGGTAAAGGGCACAATAATTCCTCAAATCCAGTATTACCTCAGTCCAATAACAACACTCTCCATTCCTAAATATTCACCCTCCCTTGCTTCACAGGCATGATGTAAAAGGATGCTATCAAATAAGCAGGGTCAATTTAAAAGAAAAGCCTAGTCTTTGGCATGAAAACTATTGTTTAACATTTGAATAAAATGTCTGATTTTTACAGCTTAACTTCATAAATGAGGCATCATTTTTTTTAGAATCAGAGCATAATAAACCCTCATTTGCATTGACTGGATTCATAAATTCATGCTGTTAAAAACCTGTTTCTGTCAGGGTTGGCCCAGGCCCCCACAGCTCTCACTCACATTCCAGTTCTGAACAGCAGGAGGGTGTTTGCCCATCCCTGGCATCAGCTACCATGAGTTCATTTCCTTTTGTGCTGCTTGAGGACACTGCATGAAGCCTGACAGGGTGCAGGCTGCTCATCTCAAATAAGATCTCCTCTGCTCCAAAAACAGGGTGAGGCTAGCTCTCCATTCTCCTCACCACACTATGATGACTTTGCCTGGCAAAAGACTGTGCTAAAGCATTCAGAGTCCAAGAGTCTTAAGAAATGCTGATTTAAAGATGGAATTTACAAATCATACACACACATATACAGAGCAGAAAAATGCTTCTCTGATACATAATTAAAGAGAAAGAGAAAGAGAAGCAAAGGTGAATGTGTTGTTATGTGTTAAAAAGTGATACCCCCTTGAGCATACATGTTCAGTAACGATGCAAATGTCTGGAAATAAATAGAATTTCCCAGGAGAAATCAGGGACATGGTGTGAGGACTGACATCTGTCAGTGAAGGGTCTTAGAATTTATGGAACATAACCAGACACAAACACAGAAAAGCTCTTCACACTACCAGCTCCAGCTGATGCATCACTGAATGGATGCCGAAAGAGCATGATTCTTCCTGGAGGATTTCAAATGTTAAAATGGATCTCCATCTGGGGGCATAGCAGGATAAAGCACAGCTTTTCATTCAGGAGAACAGATCACAACCTAAAATGTTCTCTTTAACTGATGATGCAGGCACAGGTTTGAACCCTGTGTCTGAAGGTATGTATGTTCAAGTTACCTCATCCTCTGGATCACTTCAAAAAAGAGGCTTGGGACAAAAACACTCGGAATGTGGCAGATGTCTTGAATATTGCCTATATTTGGTTTTGAAATTCATGCAAGCATATCCAGCATGCAGAGAAGTCCTACGTGGCCAACCCATCCAAATGACTTCAGGTGTTACTTCCAGCACTATTAGACTACCTCTGTTCCAGCTAATAATATGATTACCATAATTTACCCACGTGTAGTGATAGATAAACTAGTATTTGCCTATGAATTAATTTTTCCACAAGGATCTACAATAGCTGGTTATTGAATGACTGTTGGGTTAAATTATATAAATAAACTCCTTCATGATGCCATTACTAAACATTGCGTTATCTTTAAGTGTGATGGCATAAATGCAGTGTACGCTGCGGCTATCTTTCCAGAATCTGATAGGAGAACCTAAACCAGGGATGGGCCCAACTTCCACATGACATTCTTCCAACTCAAAGTTAGGGTAAGAGCAACCACCTTAGGTGCTTCCTTGGATCAACATGAGTATGCAGAAAGATAAGAAAAAAAATATTTTCTTGGTGTTCTGGGATGTAGCTTAGTTGATTGAGTGCTTGTCTACGATGCACAAAGCCCAAGGTTCAATCCTCAGCACCACATAAAACAGGTATAGTAGTGCATACCTGCAATCCCAGCTGTTAGCTTGAAGATAAGTCATTCCTCAGACTGTCTTTGCCTCTCAAATTTTAAAGACTTGAACAGAGGTTAATATGGTTTATCCCATGGTATTAAAATGCATGGTGTGCGTTTGAGAGAACTTCTGGTTGATAGACTCACCCCAGGGGAAGACAATCTTTACAGAACTCCTGATCAATTGGGAACTTTAATATGTGAACATATTACAAATTGGTTGGAGTCCCATCAGGTTTTATGGGATTTTCCTTCTTATTTCTGCTGGATATTGTGAGTGCTGAACTTGGCATTCTATAGTTTCTCTTCTCCTTGGGATTTCTTCTTTTACTTGTGCTTGCTACATCCCCAATAAACTGACTCATTCAAAACAACATGTGCACCTCTTGTGGATCTAGATAGAATAACAATATATACTATTTCTGACAAGATCAGTGCCTTAATAACTCTGGGAATGTGAATTTTTCCTAAGTCCATATGATAACATAATCCATGCCCTATTAATTACATCAAAGCAATTTGAGGTTAATGTGCTGATCTGGATGTTCATGTGGAGACATTAACCACATGGTTTACAAACTTTCTAGAGAGGCCTTGTCCATAGATGTTTAGTTTTGTCTCATCATGATCTACATGAGATGCTAAAATCAAGCAGTAAGTTTTAGATTCTGTCTAAAATTTAGATTATGATTTTTAGATTGTGTTCATAGGTAGAAGTTAATATTAACAATGGCATAGAAAAATTGAAGGAAGTAGTCTTGTCCGAAGTATACATAAATTGAGACATCCTATTGTACATTTAATGCATAGAACTTTTATATTTCAATTATAAGTCAATAAACCTGAGAAAAAGTGGAAGTGAAATAAACTAAAACAAAAATTGATCGATTCCATAGGCCTAAGAAAGAAGGAAAAAAGAATGGAGAGCATCAAAGAGGGAAAAAGAACAATACCTGCTCATCCACTTTAGAAGTGTCATGAAGGAACTTTACAGTTGGGTTGGTTTGAGGTGTGTCAGTAGAAGGATCACATATTTATAATTGAGGACAATGCCAAGGTCAGTGAAAAGAGTGATATGCAGCCTTACAGTGGAGCTGGAATACTTATGTATGCTGTTAGCAAGAACAGTCACCTGTGTGTTTGTGTGTGAGAGAGAGAGAGAGCACACGCGTGTGTGTTTCCTCCTGTATGTTTTACATAGATCTGGTTTCTAAAACACTCAGGAACAATGGCAATATGATTGTATATTATATTAGCAGAAACTTCACGCATTGAATGTTAACCAGAATCTTTCCATGTAACGAACTAAGAGTCATAGGTAAAAAAGAAAAAAGAAGGACTTTATTTATTCTATAGTCTTGAATTTTGAGGAAGAAATTAACCTTAATCTGCAGGGCCTGCACCCACTGTATTCAAAGTTCTCACCAGAAGCGAGTCACATAATGATCTCCACTCAAAGAGAAAAGGAAAACTAAGACAAAGCTGCAGAGCTCACTAGGGGCTCCGTGAGCTTTTCCCAGAGAAGTGGATCTGTAAGCCATTTTCTCCCAGTCACACAAAAGTCAGGTCACACTAGCTGAATAGAGAATGCTGGTGAGGTTTAAGTAATGATATTGTCATTTACAGTACTGAATGCTGTTCTTGTTGATAGTGACTGAACTTGGGTCCTCGCACATGCTAGGCAGGTACTTTGATAACCCAGCTACACCCTCAGCCCTGAAATGTGTTCTAAGTGCACATAGGCCTTTCTCTCCAAAGCGGGCCGGCCT